>JAWPHD010006509.1:0-143762 GCA_037043455.1 Cyrtodaria siliqua
CTACAATAAGGTTAACTTACCATATTTGACTCAGTTCAATGTAAATCTACGATAATCAACATTGTTCATCAGACTAATCACGACAGAGTTCCGCAAACGTTATGATCTTATTGAGCCGTCAATTCTTTGAAAACAGGTAATTACACTTCCTCTACAACCACGAAAACGAACTAAAGTAAACTGTGTCATTATGGGAACATCAGTTAGCAGTGTATGCTATAGTTAAGGCTTATGAACAGAAAATTAACTTAAAGAGGCACTACCTATATCTACGCGATTTTTAATGTAAAATATTAAATACTCAATATTACTGCATTTATATGTATACAAAGCTATTTTACTTTACGCAGTGCGATTACAAACTATTCGGCGCAGTTCTGATAGCAAACGAATCGATCGGAACTCTTCGCTTATCATGCGAGGTAATTCCGATTGTAAACGAATAAGATCGGAAAATCTCCGCAATCGGCTTGTCTAAAACAATTACGAATACAATTTCAAAAATCCGATCTTTTCAATCCTGTTTTTCCCAGCAAACGCATATTACATTGGGTGAAATTATTGCCATTTACCTTTTTCATAGTCCTCTTTATAATTAAGTAAAGTTTATATCAATTGGTGGACAAAAAAACATAGGTAGAGCCTCTTAATGTAGAATGGATCGGTGACATTATGATCGCTTTGTAGTATGTTGAAGTTGTAGTTTATATTCAGATCGGATCATATTCAATCGATATTGCCTGATATGGATTTATTTATTCACATTGTCCCTTGTGTTTTTTGTATGACAATAGGGTAAAAGTGAGATTTGGTGTAACCTAGAACCTGGTTTAAAACACTAACATACTGTTTTATGCTACTGACCGCTCAAAGGCGGTACCCCTATTGTATACCCTTATGTTTGTGATGTCGCATAGTTTGCTTCTACTTTGATTTAAGAAATAATAAAAACGTACGTGTATTTTATCGGTGAATAAAATACAGTAAGTCGTTCGGATTCGAGTAATTAAATCACTCGTGCTAACGCACTCGTAATTTATTACTACGCATCGAATTCATTTTCTAACACGACAATTACGCTATTGCTTACGCTATTGTTGGGGCACTATATTATCTCGGAGGTCAAGGTAATCTGGCTGCTACGTTTACAGGCTGTTCCACCTGGGTGCAAGGTATGTAAACGTTTTGAACGTTACAGTATTTTTAAATACCTAGTAGTCACTTGACAAACAATGAAGCCATCGCTTACGTCAACGTTCTTAATGTTATGTGTATTGATGGGTTTATATCGGGGTGTGCAAGGTTTGGGAGCATGGCAGTTTGTTTAATTAAAATTTCATTAAATTTCTGTTGAGTTTGTCTTTGTACGTATACTTACCAAAATGTTTATTTACTTTCGTTTTATGACGTTGACTGTTTAGAAAGTGACGTCATGTACGTGGCACTTCCAACGGATGAAAAATATGCGGGAATTAATGGAACAGCCGTACTTTACCGTCAAATAACATACAGTTGTTTCTCTGCTTTGTGTATATGAAAGACTTCGCAGGTGTCGTTAGAATTGTAATTATTATTTCTTTTGTATGCGTGTTTCATGACTGTGTTCTATGAATGGTAACTTTCCTGGTCGACTTGAATACCTATATTTAGAGATGGCAATGTTCGATACATCACATTTTACTGAAGTTGAATGTTTACCCGCACCTCCATCTCTGTAAACTAATATATATATAATAAACAATATATAATAATCCTTTAGCTTAAAAACGTTTTTGGTTGATTAAGTTGTAAGAATTCAGTTATTCTAAGATAACACGCTCTTTAGTTTAAACAATATTTTATTCTCAAATGTATACAATTATTATGGTTACACAATGTTATAATAAATTTAACACACTTTTTTAATATCAGAAAATGGTTACGTTTATCGCCTTGTATTGAAGTAGGTCATATAATACCTGAACTAAACAGACTTCGTGGTATAGATAACGTACATTTCGTATATAACACAGCTAATGAACACGTCAGTACATAACCTATTATGTACGTTTATCGCCTTGTATTGAGGTAGGTCATATATAATACTGGAATAAACAGACTTCGTGGTATAGATAAAAGTACATTTGTATACACAGCTAATGAACACGTCAGGGACATAACCTATTCTGAATAAGTATGGCGGCTGAATTTTGTCATGTTGTCATTCGTTAGACGGTAAAACGAACGAACAGACAACAATATACAATGTCGTCTATTCGAGGTTTCATTACTACGTACTTTTAATGTTTATTTGTCGTCATTTTGTTCTGTCGTTCTTTCTTTCTGTCGTCTTTTTGAGCTATTTCGGCTTCTCTTTGTTCACGTTCTGTAGTACTTTTGCTCTACTGTTTATACTTTTGTCTTATTTCATGGCCACATACTACGAAAATACAACATGGCAAAATCAGCCACTATAGAGCATTCCATTTCTTTGTTTAATCGCCCTTAGCTATGTATTCTCGACGGAAGGGTCCATACCACCTGACGAGGGGTCCGACCCAATCAACCACACCAGGTCGAGACCTGGTGGATTGACTGAAGGTGACAACAATCAGCCGGAGTATGGCGTACGTACAGGTGGCATTTCGGGCCTCTGCGAATCGTCATTTAACTTCGCGTAGTGGAGTCATTATATTATGACCGGCTCGGTGGTCACTTTTCTTTAAAGAATAATGACCGGGGGTCGTTATCTATGGGGTCACAATTCTTCGCGAGGGGTCATTTTACTTCGCTTGGGGGGTCATAATACTAATGACCGGGGGGGTCCCCTATTTTTTAAAGATAATGACCGGGGGTCGTTATTCTATGGGGGTCACTTTATTTCGTTACACCGGCAGCTCTGCCAGCTCATTAATAGATCAACTTGAGTATATGTTCCAGTACTAGTGTACAATAAACTATTTTTAACGTGCCATATAACTTATTTAAATTAATTCCTTCAAAAACAAATTCGAAATGATGTGTGGACACCATTAAGATTAATAATCTTACCAGAGAAATCGGTAATGTAAATATTAATACTGTTAATGATCGTATTGTTTACCTCACAGAACCCGACTCTCATCGGTTCATCTTTGAAAGGGATATGAATCGCGTAAGATCAGCTGTGCTTATTTCATAAATGACATCCCCGTATGATCCTTCAACAATAAATTACTTATCAAATCACAGTGGTAGTACAATGTATCGATCGAATATGTTATGTTCGATGTTACAGTTCCAAATTTAGTTTCTCTAATAACTGCATCTTTGTCAAACCCAATCAATGTGTGAAAGTTTGATTCTCTCAAATCAAGTACAAATTTATTATGAATGGTAACCAAACATTAAAACTTGATAAATCAAACTCACTTTTTATCGGGCAGGCGAGTCATCGGTTAATCATTGCTTACAGCCAATGCTTCTTTTATGTAATTATCAATATCAGCATAACTGTAATTTCCATTTGCAAAACTATAGTTTTCTAATATGTTCCATTGCTATACCTTATCACTTTGTTATTAAAATCCTCCGCTAATATTATACCATGAGTAAGTCATAGAATTAATCTTATCGAGTCCAATACCATAATGTTTGTTCTTACCTAATATTAATGGTCTGTCAAATACAGTTGTAAAATTACTCGGTGTATTTGAGCTATTAAATTATTGACGCTTTTCTCTGATGATAATTCATTTTTTTGTTCCATTATACATATTAGTAGATAAAATTAATCACCTTTGTAATACAGTTAAAACTAGATTTTTCAAATTGAAAACTAGCGTAGCGGACATTTTATGTCTGTAAAGATGGTCCAATAATGAGATTTTGGAAGATATGCTTCAAATGTTACTTTTAGTATTCGTTTACCATTTTCTTATTTTGGCTGAGGACGTGGCTGATCAATTCTACCTATATTAAACAGACTAAAATATTCTATAAAAATGTCGTATTTGCAACAGTATATGTAAGGTCTGCTTCAACTACATAGCGCCAGGGGTTTTAGAATTGTCATGGCGGTGGGACGTTTACCACCGGGATATCTGTAGCATAATCTCCAATTTTTATAAGCGGATTGGTTACAAAAGAAAACGCCTCGAGAAAAGCATCACGTTTGTTTCTTTCAAGTGGTTTTCGTGTTGGATATGATACATAGTCAGATCGACTAGTAATATCTTGAATAATACTTATTCCATCTATCGTATATTCAAAAAGTAGAATCCGACTTAAATATTCTACTTTTACTTTCATCCCATCAATTATACCAATAACTGCTGTGTGCCGGCTATCAGACTTTTGATTATGCTCCTTGAGAGAAGCTATTTCACCATCAAAAGCTTTGCTTCTTTCATCCTGAGCAGCTTTCAGTTGCTTCGAAGCATCATCAATAGCAGTCTCAAGTTTATCAGTGTCAACCAGTTTGCTCAGTGCAGTCTCAAGTTTATCAGTGTCAACCAGTTTGCTCAGGGCAGTCTCCAGCGACTTACCATCAACCATTTTCATTTTGATGTCCTCAAATTCTTTCTTGATATCGTCGACGTTAGTGGTTGTCTGCTCATGTAATATTTTAATTTGAGTTATTTCAGTAGTAAAAGCAGTTCTCATTTGTTTTGAAGCATCAGCAATAGCAGTTTCTAGTTCATTATTGTCAACCATTTGTTTATTGATTTCTCCAATCCGTGTTTTAATATTTTGAACACAGTTCTTATTTGTTCGCTTAATTTCTTGTAGTTTTCATTCTCTTCTAATACATCTTTTTTTTCTAGCTCTTCCAAAGCATCACTCAAAAGTTTTACTTCATCTTTCAATCCGCTTTGAATTTCAATAATTTTTTCGCGGTTTGCTTGCAACTTTGTTTGTATTTGACTAAGTTTATCATGAACAAATGTTGTCAAAATTTTTATCATGTCTGGAATTTTATCAATATTAAAATCACGTATGATTTTTGTTATTCTTCTTTGACAATATTGCCTTGTTATCGCATCATCTGGTCCGCCTGAATTACCAACATTGGTGATTTTATTTTTATTTATGTCAAGGTCACTTCTCTAAACATTTTCCTGGTTTTTGCCTTTGTTAATATAATTAACCAAATGTTTTTGTTTTACATACTCGGACAGCACAATACCAACATTTGTAATATTAACACTGCCAATAGTAACTTCGTCGCCAAGATCGTTAAAAAGCCCCATTATATATAATATGATTAGATTAAATTTCACCAGTGAAGTTTCTTTTGACCAACTTTCTAGGACGCTCAAGATACAGAAAGTCGTGCTGCTTGTCAGTCGCTAATCTGTACTGCTCTTTGCTGACATCTTGTTCTTTGGAAAGCATACCCAGCTCTAGATTAACCGGAGTTGCAAAGAAGAAGTAATGACCACAGTTCAAACGAATGTCTTCGGGAGTTTTGTAATAAGATTGAAATAAATAAATTACTAATATCGTTTTGATTGCGTTCACAAACATAATAGTCGAAAATGACTATCTTTTGAGTATCAGAATCCAAATCATTCACAGGTAAAACTTCATCATTTGAACATTCTAATATATCTTCGACCGAAATTTAATTATTTTTTGCTATCTTTTCAAGTTTTTGTGACAAAACCTGATACTTAGACTGCTCCATGTTTTTTTAGCAAACAAATAAATCTTGTCGTAGTAAACCAAAGGTTTCAGCAACATGTGAACGAATGTGTTTGTCTTGCCAGAACCTGAATTACCGCAAATTAACATTCTAAAACTGTTACAACAGTTTGGCATATAGTTCCATAGTTGTTTAAAATTACCGTTTTCTGTTTTGATATCATAGTATGGAATTTGCATTATAATAATACTTGGATAATACTTGTCTTAACTTTTGTTAATTTATCTTATTTTAATCTAACTTATATTATTACATGTCTTTGTTAAAATGAAAAGAATTAGCAGATAAAATGCGAAAATCGAGTGAGCTTGTTAAAGAATTCGAGAATAAGGTTATCGGAAAAAGACTAGAAAAGGGAGCTATTCGTGATTTATACCCAGAAGTATTTAAACCTGTAAATAGCGAAATAACAAAGCAAACAAGGCGGCTAGCTGAACATTTGATTACCCTTCCAGAAATACGTCAACAGTTGGCTCTTCTCCCCGAGGCAATACTGATCGCGGAGCTATAGCACCACCGCCGCCACCACCGCCACCACCGCCACCAACGCCGCCACCAACGCCACCACCAACGCCACACGTTAAAAAACCAGCTGCCAAGAAAACCGCAGATACTACTAAACTAACGCCGGCTAGTTACCGAGAGGAACTAGAGCAGGCAATAAAGGGACCAAAATTAAGAAGTGCTTCAGACAGAGTGCTAAGGTCAAAAGCTGCCGAACCCGTGACAGACCTATTTGCATAAATAAAAAAAAACGTACATCATTTAGAACCGAGGAAGAAAATATAGAAGAAGAAGAAGAATGGGAAGAAAAATCGGCGTATGATATTGACTTGGATGCTGGTATGAATAAAAAAGTACTTGATAAGTATAACTTGCCAATGCCAACTCATATACCAGGTATTATGGAAGGAAAAGCTGAATATGATAAACATATTGAAAGGGCCGAGATGATAGTTAAGGAAATGATTATTCAGATAAATGGTCTAAGGACACAAATGAAATACCTCAGCGAAGAAAAACTCCAGGAGGGGTGGAATAAGGCGGGAACCAGTGTGACTAAATCTAAATATTCAAAATTACTCAAGGACCCCGATGGCGTCGAAAAAAAAGAAAGATTTACTTGCAAAAGAATATAATGAAAAAGCAAATGAAGTAAATGCTCTGGGGTTTTACGTAGGGAGGTGAATTCGAGCAGCTAGCGAAACTGCGCCAAAGACTGGCAAAGGGATGCAACAAAAAAGAAATTCCTACAAAGTCGACAAAGATGGCCACGATGGAGTGTTACAAATTAGTTAACCTAAGCTTGTTGGTCATCAAAAACTTATTGCCAAACTAGGAGAAGCAGTTGTGCTAGACCTAAAAGTAGATGATGATTTTATAGACTTGATAACAAAGCGTTACAATAATAAAAAACTTATTCAAAACTGTCTCAGAATGCTTTTAAGGAACTAACAAAATTATCTGGTTTGCCAATTCACAAAGGTTCTTCAAAGTTCAAGAAGATTTTAGGAGGTTGTGTTGAATATTACAATAGTCCTGGTGATTTGATGGATGGTCTAGAGTTAGTATGCGGAAGTATCGAATCAGGAAATAATAGTCAACGGCTGATAAATAAAGGTATTAGCATAATCGATGAATTATTAAAAATAGGCGGAATATCACCAAAAGAACAGGAGCAACTATGTTCTAAATATCTTAATTAAATTATTGTCTAACTGTAATTATACATGAAAACCAAAGAATAATTAATTGATCACTTGACGCGACTTGTAGCTGCATACAGACGCAGTTATAAATTGTGCGGTATTATAAACACAACATTACAGATTGCCTGTGGAATAATTGGTTGTACTGCTGTATTGGCATTGGTTCCGGCAATTTCTGTTTTCGTGGCTGCAGTCGGTGCAGTTCCTCCAGTAGTTGCTGTTTTTGCAAGCAAAACAAGAATAGCAGAAAAAAGACGCCTACCTAAAGCCCATAGGGACGGTGGCGTTTGATGTTTGTCCATGATCTTTCTTGTCGTGCCCTTAATGGTTTATTCTCTTACTGCTCTGGCTTCTGCAAAGTCATTGAGTACCTTCATTGTGGCTTTCTAGGCTATTGTTTTTTTTGTATTATATTTACACGAGCATATTTGTGTTTTACTTATATTGCCTATTGATGCTGCCTTGTTGGTTAGAGATTAGATCATGGCGGGGATTTGTTTATTTACACTGTCCTGTTTTAATTGGATGGCAGTAGGGTAAATGTGAGGTTTGGTGCACCCTAGAACCGGTTTAAACCCCCAGTGGCCTACTTTGCCACTGACCGTTCCAAGGCGTTAGCCCTATTGTCAACCCTTTTTGTGTTTGTGGTGTCGTTTGCATTTATTATTTATTAAACAACTTCTATCATGTGTCCAAACAACAACAGGACTAGAAAATGATGAGGAGATAATTAGGATTGTCTTTAATAAAATATTAGAGATTCAAAAGAATGATAACTTCACGGAACCTCTGGAAATGTATATGAAAAGGTTCAAGCTTAATGGAAATTAAGCTAGTAGAGATGCCCGCAGGAGCATCTGTTCAAGTTAAACGGCCATGGCATCCAGTCGTAACTCAACTTGTTTCCATATCCTATCGTACTTTCTCTGGTTGATTTTGTTTAAATCGGTTTTGTTTCTTTTTCTATTTTTAATATTTTAAATATTTTCTGAAAAAATATATTCAAATTTGATTTAACTGTTTCGACCTTCTATTTGATCCGAAATCTTTACAATTTTGTGAAACAAATCTTCAAATCTTTGTCTGTTTGCAGGAGACAAATCAAATGCTACCAAGTATTTATCTAAATGATACTTTCTGTGGTAAATAGTTTTCTTTCGGCTGTAATTGTAACCTGCAATAAGATTGTAGCCATTGTGAGTGCCGCAATTAAGGCAAACACGCTCGTTATCGAAAACTTCACAAGTATCATTACAATTCACACATGCGTAAGTACACTTGTAACACAGCTTGGCTCTGGTAAAATATTTACAAAGCTTCTTTTTATTAGTTGCGTAAAATAAGATGCAATCTATGCACGTCCCAGGGGGATCAATAATATCCAAAACTCTTTCACAATATTTGCAATTCATTATATTATAATATAGAATTATATTTTTAAAATATAGGCTTAAAGAAATATTATCTTATGTAATTATATCAATGGAACGTACAGAAAAGAAAATCAAAATCTTTAAGTAAGATTAAACGGAACATGCAAAAACTATTGATTTTGAAGATATGAGTAAACATGACAAAGAGTTAATAATTTTTTCAAACTTTCAAGATTTGACAGAAAGAATCATAACAATGGTAAAACAACTAAAACTGTCACGGAAAATAAAAAAAGGAGATATAAACAAACTGCGTGCTTTTTGTAAAAAACAAATTTCAGAGGCAACCAGTTGCCAACCAAAAGTATACGAAGTTTCTTTTTTGCCCACTTTGATGTTTTACTTAAGCAAGGAATTGAAATTATTATGTATGGTTGATTAAAATAATATAATCTTTAATATATGAGTATTTGCGGAAGAAGAAAGAAAACATTTTGAAGAGGAACAGAAGGTTTATGAGAAAGTAGCTGCTTACGAGCAGGCTCTTTTAACCAAGACAAATGAACTTATCAAAGAGTTTGAGACAGTTCACATGCAACGATTGTCAGATGATATTGCAGCTTTTAAAAAAGATAGGGCAATACAAACTGAGATTGAGTGCAATGATGCTGTAAAGCTTCTCACAGATCTAGCAGAAAGAGAAATTAAGATTTTTAATGAAACACAATTAAAAGTAATGTCTGAAAATGGTGAGTTGTTCAGAGATAATCTAATCAGCAATCTAGAAAAACCTCATGTGATTTATACTGATATCGGATGTTACGAGGACTTTGGAAACGTTTGTCGAAAGTTTGAAAGAAATGATTGATGCAGAAGTATTTGATAAAAAGGAGTTTATGAACTATTGCAAATACAGGATAAAAATAATAGCACTGGCAGCTGGAGGTGATCTTGAAACTGTTGATTTTGATAGATACTGCAAATATCATGTAAAAATAAGTCAGATTATAGATAATAGAGTTCATGAGGAAAATGCTTTCGGAGATACTTAGACATTCTTATGGATAATGAAATAGATGCTCTCTTGGATGAGGTTACTAACGAAGACACCAATGAACATGTTTATGAGGTTACCGATGAGGATACCGGTGAGGACGTCGATGAGGACACCGATGAGGACGCCGACGAGAATATCGATGAGGGCGCCGACGAGGGTGAAAATATTCAATAAAATAATGTTATTTAATTAATTAATTAATAGGCTTAAAGAAATAATCTTATGTAATATTATAATAATGAGTATTTGAGAAATTGAAACATCACCAAAACAGTATAGCAAGGTTTTTAAAGTAAATGTTGTCAGTAATGATCCGCTCAGACAACTACAAAAAACACAATCAAGTGTTGTGAACTTTCTTAAAAAAGAACTAAGAAAAACAGGTGGATTTAAATTAAGCATTGATGAAAAACTTACTTTTAAAAAACAAGTATCGGATGATAGACGAGGTTTTGATTGTGTATACAAAACAGCTTACTTTGCCTCAAAGGCTGTAATAATATTAAACAAAAATCAAATATCAGAAACATTAGACAAAGCACAGGAAGAAATTATAAATAGAATTGGAAATTGGATTCAGTTGGAAAGTGGTTGGGTAATTGAATCACTAGATGCACATTATATAAATCGAATAAAGTATAAGCCTTTACGAGGTAGCTCTTATTTGGATTTACCAAAAGAGTTTGCTAATGCTAGAAAAGGATTGATAAATATAAAAAATGAAAAAGATAACGAGTGCTTTAGCTGGTGTCCTTTGGCTTATAAATTCCCTGTTGAAACAAATCCCCGAAAAACAACAAAGTATAAAAAGCATATTGGTGATCTTGATTATAAAGGAATTACATGTCCTGTTACTATCAAACAAATCCCAAAAATAGAAAAACAAAACAACATTTGTTTTAACATATTTGGGTACGAAGATAATCAAGTATACCCTTTGCACATATCAACAAATAACGCAGAAAAACATGTGATATGCTTTTAATCACCGAAGAAGAAAAACATCATTATGTGTGGATAAAAGATTTTAACAGGTTAATGTTTAATCAAACATTACATTCGAATAAAAAATGGTTTTGTAAAATATGCTTGCAGTGCTTTAACTTAGAAAGAGTTCTGGAAAAACATAAACCTGTTTGTCTTTCACTTAATGGTAAGCAAGCAGTAGAGATGCCAAACAAAGATGAAAAAGTTAAGTTTAAAAACTACGACAGACAGCTAATGGTTCCGTTTGTTATATATGCTGATTTGGAAGCAGTAACCGAAAGTATTTCTTCAGTATCAAACAATCCTAAAAAATCACATACGGAAGCATATCAAAAGCATACATTTTGCAGTTATGGGTATAAGGTTGTTTGTTGTTATGATGATCAATATTCAAAACCAGTTGTGACATACAGACGACCAAATGTTGTTTACAAGTTTTTGGAAAAAATGTTAGAAGAAGAAAAGTGGTGCAAGAAAACTATGAATGCAAACTGTAAAAAAGATCTAGTAATGTCACAGGAAGAAGAAGCTAGATTCCAAAAATCTAAATCATGTCATATTTGTGGTAATAGTTTTGCAACAACTCTCAGAAAAGGTGACGCGGGTTATACAGTGGCATACAAAAACTCCATCAGAAAAGTTAAAGACCATTGCCATATAACTGGAAAGTATAGAGAAAGCGCTCATGACATATGTAATATTAATTTCAGGTTGACTAGAAAAATACCTGTTGTGTTTCATAACTTGAGAGGATATGATTCTCACTTTATAATGCAACACATCGAAAAGTTTAAACAGTTTTCAGTTTATGTCTCAATCATTAGAAAATTTAGTAAAAAACATCCATTCCTTTCAATACACCTCTCAGGAATACTCTGGCGACAAGCTAGAATTAATAAAACGAAAAGGCGTTTATCCTTATGATTACATGAACAGTTTTGAACGCTTCAAAGATACTAAGTTACCTGACAAAGATAGCTTTTATTCTCAATTAAATGATGAGCATATTTTAGATGCAGATTATGATCATGCTAAAACAATATGGAAAACATTTAAGATTAAAAATATGGGATAATATCATGATCTGTATCGCAAGACTGATGTGCTGTTGCTGACAGATGTTTTTGAAAACTTTAGAAAAATGTGCATTGAGTATTACAAATTAGATCCTTGTCATAGCCCTTTCTCAAATTATATGCATGCCAGAGATTCCATTCCCAAAACGAGGCTAAGTGAGCGTAACAACAGCTGGTTGTTGCCCCAAGCAATGGCTGCTAACATGGACTCTACTAAGAAAGGGAAGTCTTCCCAGCATTGTTGTGTACCTAACTGTACATCAGATTCAAGATATGATAAAAGTTTACATTTTCATAAAATCCCGAAGGATCAGGTCCTGAGAAAACAGTGGATAATCAAAATAAGAAGAGACGAAGGACCATTATTCACAGTAGGTTTATACATGTACCCTTTGTTTACATGCACATATGTATAAACTTATATATGCAGTTCATGCCTTTTACTGAATATCCCATAGAAAATTAACACACATTGCACAAAAACCTTTTATTCCTGCATACTACACCATGTGCTAATTGACTATTTACACTGTTTCACAATTACAAATATACAGCAGCATCATATATTGTCTTTACCGTATGCTCTGAAATAAACCTGAGAAGTGTGGGCTATAAAAGACCGTTCCCATGTTTGATCTATCAGTTACCCACCAAGAATAAATGTTTTCTTTTTCTCCAGATAAACCAAGACACTGTAGTGTGCTCAAAACACTTTAAAGTGGAAGACTACAAGACGTGGACCCCAGTCCGTAAACTTCTGAAAACAGATACGGTGCCTTCGGTCTTTGACTGGAGCAGCAAGAAAACCCCAAGGAGAACTTTGAAGAGAAAAATACTTGCCAATCGTGATGAATTAACAGAAAGGTATCATATATATATATTTCAATATATAATTTAATGCAAATAAAAAACAAAAACGTTTCTATACTATAATAGAACAGTTAAAAAAGTAATTTTCTGAGACGGAAACAAAACATCACTGGAACATCACCAAATTCTGGAAGACTGCATGTTCTTAAAAATGATGAGAGAAAAAAAATGCTATTGCAAAGAAACAGTCTTGAACAGCTTGTTTGAAGTAAAATAGAAAAATGAAACTTGCAGATAATTTAAAAGTTGTTTTTTTTGCAGTATCTGTGAAACTGACCATGAAGATGAGATTGTACCGGATCTAGTACCTGAGAGACAGGCACCAGAAAACAACATCCCTGATGAACTGGTCATAAAACAAAAAAGAATAGAACAGTTAGAAGACCAAGTGAGGCAGACAAATGAAGAGTGCGAACGTTTGCAGAATCAATTACAAGTAGAGAGATTTGGATTAAACAGATTTGCTAACGACAACAACCTTATTTCATTCTACACTGGATTTTCTTGATATTTAACTTTTGTTGCATTTTTTACATGCATTCAGCCAACGGCACAAAACATGCAGAGCGCCTACTACCAAGGTAGCGAAACAATTCGTTTGGCTGGAAGGAAAAGGGGTATGCTCTTAATTGATGAGTTCTTTATGTTTTTGTGCCGTTTAAGAGCAGGACTTCTTGAACAAGATTTAGGTGTACGTTTTAATTGTTCTGTGGCAACTGTCAGTCGGAAAATAGTGACATGGGCAAACTTTTTATACTTTGTCCTAGGATCTATTCCTACTTGGCTGCCAAAGCAATCTATTCAACGATTAATGCCAGACTGTTTTAAGAATATATATCCAAATACGAGGGTGATCATTGATTGTACTGAAATAAGAACACAACATCCATCTTCTCTGGTATTGAAATCTCAGTCGTACTCAAGCTACAAAGGAGCAAATACATTCAAATGCCTGCTTGGGATCGCCCCTCATGGAGCAGTAACGTTTGTGTCTTCTCTGTATACAGGGTGTATGTCAGATATTGAAATAACAAGATTATCTGGCCTGTTGGATCTAATTGAACAAGGGGATGATATAATGGCAGACAAAGGTTTTCTATTGAAAAAGGTTTTGGCTGAAAAGGGGGCAACATTAAACATTCCAGATTTTCTTAGTAGAAAGCAACATTTAATGTGAGTGAAATAGAAAACACTGAACAAATTGCAAAATTAAGAATTCACATTGAAAGAATGAATCGACGTATAAAAGAGAACCATCTGTTTGACTCTGAGATTCCCCTTTCACTCTCTGGTTCAATAAACCAGTTATGGACAGTTGCATGTCTGCTTGCTAATTTCAAGGGACCACTAGTCCAAGCCTGGTCCGTTAGAGAATTTGATTAAACATGTTCAGTTGTTGTTGTTTTCTTCACAGAAAGTGGCTAAAGTAAAACTGATCAACTTTGTCTTTTACTTCGTTCCATATGTCTTGGTTGAAGTAAATTGTTTCTAAGTGGTAGTCATTGTGGCACCAAACATACAAATCGCACCATGTCAGACCTGTGACGGCTAGCTGAGTTAGAATTTGATAGTAGTAGTTGTGATTCCTCTTAAGTTTCAGCTGGCCCTCTGTATCTTTAGACAGATACTTGGTCTCTAGCACACTGCCTACCTGGGGGCATTTTATTTCAAGTAATCCAAACGGAGGCACCATGTTTGGAGTGTACACTTTTCTGTCAGGACTTGCAGCCAGCCATGGAGACCATACACTTACAACTACTCCTGATGGATATAAGTTTACTTTATTCTGTTTGATTTTGGCATATGATGTTGCGGCTATAGGTTCAGAAGCCAATCCCTGTCGCATGGCCTGTGTTGTTACATGTCGTGTGGACTTAAGCCTTTCAGACAGAGTATCGTGATCTTTTCTGCGCCTGTATATGTCCCCAATTGTTGACGCTGTGATTCGATATTTTCGTATCTTGTACCACAAGGGCGTCTGACTTTGCAGCCTTGTCTGCTTTTCAAACTTATTTACTTCAGACATTGAAAGTTTCAGGCTTTCCATTGTTGTAGTTTGTTTGACTGTCAATACAGTTCTAAGTCGGTTTTCCATAACATTTGAAAAAGGCAAATCTGGAAAAGGAGCCCCATCATATAAGTTTATGAAGCAGTCACTCTCAAGTTTTTGTTGGTAGCTCAGAACAGAGCCATTTGGTACTAAACCAAATTTACTGCCAACCTGAGGTACATTTTGCAGTTCCAGTGCTGGAAGGATCAACATTTGGCTGTCTACTGCTTTCAGTTCATTGAAACCCCTTTTCCAGTCTACACCTTCTCCACGAATAGGATTATATAGCGTACTTTTCACTGCCCTTGGTATAGAGTCAGTTGATGTGCTGGCTTTGGAATAACCACTCACTTCCAATTCTTGAACTGGCTTTCCTCGTATTTTTTGCCCCCTCGGTAAATGATGTGTTTGTGGCTGAGATGTTTTTGCAATGTCTTCTGGTAAAGCCTTTAGTTCTAATTTTTTAACTTTGCCAGTTGGTAGAGTACTCCTACAATATGACCGCACAAACCAGAGAGTCCAATTGGGCAGGTGCAATATGCAAAAGAAATAACTGCGTTTGGTGCAGTTCATGACAGGAAATTTATCTGAAAGAAACCAGAAAAAAGAGTTAGTTATGATACAATGTAATCTAACAATATTGGGAATGATTTTGAGTTACTTCATATCTAGGTATTTCTATATGATTTGTATAAATATTGAAAAAGTATGCTTTATTGTTTTGCATGTAGTTACATATAGCACTTTTTTTTAAATTTGCATGCACCATGCTTAAAAATAAATACTCATTACTATCAGTTGATGTGGGTCTTCATTTTTCCTTTGTGACCTGTAACATTTTCCAGTCACCTGGCAGCCCTCATTTAATAGTTTAACTGGAAAATATGTATGATGATGGTGTTTAAATAATTATAATAATAATAGTAACACATTATAATAATAAATGGTTGGCAACAAGCGTTTTTTTTTATTTTTTACTTTATTTTCTCGTGTCTATTCTTTTATATTCTTATCAAGTTCTGATCTGATATGATATGATATGGACTTGTTTCGATGGCATTATAATAGCATATTTTCACCTCATATATTTCAAAATCATCAACTGAAGGAATTATTACAGAGAATACGGTACTCCAGTTTGTTGGAGAACTGATTAGCTGGCATATTATAAATCACATGCAGCTGAAATTAATTGGATAAAGTCCCCTGTATAAAATGTTTGTTTATCATATGTTTACTGACACTTGGGGCTATCTAATAGTACAGTTGAACAAACGTCTGGAAATTGTAACCAACAGATAGTTAATAAGTATGGCCTGAAACTGTGCATGGGATGATAACAAGTTCAATTAACAGGGGTTTGGAAGGGGATTTTATTTATGTGTAAATGAATATGAGTTAGAACATAGACTATAAAAACGTTTACTCACCTTTCAAGTCCTGGATATAACCTTCACTGAAATATGAAAATCCCTTGTTGATGGATTTATCACCAGAAGACTTTTTATTGGATTTAATGTGATTTTCAACAAATGAAAAGGTAAGTGGGGGAACCAGATCAAGGTCCCTTTCACTGTAGGAGGCAGCCATGTTATCACCATGGACTCAGTAGTTGCTTAGTAATTTGTGCTCACTTAGCCTCGTTCTGGAAAATCTATGAATATTCATGCCCCAATATTAAGAAAGGCCTATTACTTCAGTAGTCCTGGTTTAGCCTGGGATGCATGCCTCAAGATGACTGGTATCGAACTTGATTTAATAACTGATATTGATCAATATTTGTTTGTGGAAAAAGGATAAAGAGGCGGTACGAGTTATTTTGCAAACAGATTATTCACATGCTAACAATAAATATATGAAAAACTATGACAAGAAAAAAGAAAGCAAGTTTATACTATATCTCGATGCTTATAACTTGTATGGGTGGGCCATGTTTCAACCGTTACCTACTGGCAACTTCAAGTGGGTTGACAAGTTTGAAAAAGGAAAATCAAATTACATTGTTGAGTGCGATATTACGTATCATGAGAAACTGCATGACTTGCATAATGATTATCCTCTCGCCCCGGAAAGTTTAAATATAAAAGATGAGTGTTTGTCAGACTATTGTAAAAAATTAAAACAAAAGTTTAATTTAGGGCATTGTAATGTTAATAAACTTGTTACGACGTTGAAAAATAAAGAAAAGTATGTCGTGCATTTTAGTAACTTAGAATTGTATAAAAAGCTTGGATTGAAGGTAACAAAAATACAACGAATACTGCAGTTCGACGAATCAAAGTGGTTGAAAACATACATAGACATTAATACTGCCAAGAGAACAGCTGGTAAAAATGCTTTTGAAAAGGATTTCTTCAAACTGATGAACAATTCAGTTTTTGGTAAAACTATGGAAAATTCGAGAAAAAGAATTAATGTTAAATTGACTCACGACGAGGAGGTTCTCTTAAAATATGCAGCAAGACCTTCATTTATTTCTTGTAAAATGTTTAATGAAAATTTATTTGCCATAAACAGAATAAAAGAACGATTAGTTTTAAATCGTCCTTGTTATGTTGGCATGTGTATTTTAGACTTGTCAAAATATTTGATGTATGATTTCCATTACAACTATATCAAAAACAAATATGATAGAAAAGCTAAGTTATTATTTACTGATACCGATTCCTTGTGTTATGAAATAAAAACAAAAGATGTGTATGCGGACTTTTACAAGGATAAAGAACTGTTTGATAATTGTGATTATGATCCAAAAAGTCAGTTTCATTTTAATGATAATAAAAAGGTTATTGAAAGATGAAACGTGCGGTATGCCTATTGTTGATTTTATTGGGTTGTGAAGTAAACTATATTCGTATGTGTTAGATAATGAGGTTAGTACGAAGAAATGTAAGGGTGTTAAAAAGTGTGTTGTTAAAAAACAGATAGCACATGACGATTACAAAAGATTTTGTTTACGGCAATAGAAGCCCACCATGAGATGAAAGTTATTAGATCATAAAAGCATAACATAAGCAGCTATGCAATGAATACAAAAAGTTTATCAGCTTATGATGATAAACGGTTCATACTAGATAACGGACAAGATACGTTAGCATACAAGTAAAACATACCATGATAGAGTATGATAGATGTTAATTGTAATAGTTGAGTAGCATTCAAGGGTTTAAAAATAATTATATATAGTATTATTATATAATGGAACAAGAAAGATTAGAAAAGGTTTGCTGAAAACTTAACCATTTAAAAGATAAATATAGGAGAGAATTGATGAGAGGTAAGCAACTCCAAGTAGAATATCAGGTAGTCCGTGATGATTTTATGGACACCAAAAAAAGGCGATTGCTGGTTGAAATGGATAATTATGAACGCGAGCTGGCCGGAAACAGTGAAGAGCTTCTTGAACTAAAATACAAAATAGCAAATTGTAGGAAAAAAAAATACTCTATGGTAAAAAATGATATTTTAGCTATGATGAAGACTACTGCCCGGTTCCGTCTGACTTTGCTTAACGAGTTGCAAATGTTATTGAAAAATATCGCCGAAAGTAGATTCGGCGAA
Source organism: Cyrtodaria siliqua (assembly GCA_037043455.1). Classification (NCBI taxonomy): domain Eukaryota; kingdom Metazoa; phylum Mollusca; class Bivalvia; order Adapedonta; family Hiatellidae; genus Cyrtodaria; species Cyrtodaria siliqua. Next base: position 18,349 of record JAWPHD010006509.1, read on the forward strand.
AGTAGACATAAAATAAAATTGCGCTCTCCTAAATACTTAATTATATGTAATGCGTGTTTTGTGTTGTCTTTTTAACAGATGACAAACCGGATTGATTAGTAGTATAGATAATGAGGGTACTAGCGGAGTTTTCCATTGCGGGGTGCTTGAGAAAACTGTTGAAATATGTTGGTGTTGATTTAGGCGTGACTTACATTTAGATCTTGGTGATGGGAATGAGAGTTACGCCTGAGTCTCCACTGGAATATTTCATTAGTTTTTCTCGTTCCCCGCGAGGGAAACTGTGCTGGTACCCTCTCTATCTATACTACTTGTGCAGATATGTTCGGAAAAAGGTTGATACTTAGTAGACTAGTTGATCAAAGGATATGTCCCTAATGTAAAACACAAGTTAAAGATCCAGTTACTGATAACATGTGCAACATTTTATTTTAGTTTTTCCCCTTTTTTCAGAAACTGGGTAAATTTATATGTAGATGTTTCTGCAATTAACATTAATTCTATAAAAGTATGATCTGAATAACGTTTATATTACTTTTGTTTGACTTGCACTTATTATGAGATTAACTTTGATTAAACGTTAATAAGCACATGTATATATATATATATGAACTATAGTATTGTCAATAAACGTATCATTACTTGAATAAGATGTATTATTATTATTATATTACATAATAAACAGTCACGAATAATATTAAGTATTACATTTACGTGTATCACATAACACAAATACGACGTGATAGTATCACTTTAATGTTGTAAATTTACCTTGTATACGGGGGCAATGTGTGAAAAATCGTAAAGTCGTTTAGTTGTTTAACTGTAACACGTTTGCACTACAAATAATGCGACACTTTAAACCAAATTTAATGTATCTGACATGCATTTTAGGAAGTAAGATTTCAAATAATCATAAATATTTAAGGTGTCTGGACGTATCGTATGATATATCATGCATACAATTAGGACTAAATATTTCTATGGGCGGCCATTACCGCCATTATGTGGTCCCGTCTTAATTCAATTAAGTAATGGGAAAGCTTACATTAGCATGATTTTATAACGGATATTTCGAAAATAAAGAACGTTTAAAAACATTTCTTATTAAAAAACATGCTAAAACCGGGTTAAAATTACCTATTAAATGTTATAAATTTGCAATATGGAAACTTTTAAAGCCGAAATTAAGGTTTTATTTCATACCCCAGGAAACCCCATTTTCGCTTCTTGGAGAATGGGTTTGAATGGGGTATGAAAATCAATACTCGGACCACGTAATGCAAAGTATGTTTTTAATAAATCATCTAGTCGAAGATGAATTAATTCATCGGTATTATATTTATTGTAACCATTTATATTTTTTGAAACCATCTAATAAAACAGTCCGATGCTTTGTGAAATAATCCGGAGTGATATTTCAAACCATCTACTAAACTTGAAACGATTCAATGCAGTGCTAAACAGTTTATTCGAAAATATTAACCAGCGCAAGATAATGTAAACCAATTTAAAATTAACTCCGTCAATTTAACGATACGTAACATAATCTAAAGGAACCTGAATTAATGCAAGACCAAAGATAAGTTAAACGAATCTATGCATATTCAAAACATTCAGTCGAAATCGATTTAGTACGTGACATTCGATTAGACTTTATTAAAAAGGATTTAAACATATGCTAAATGAATTAAATATAGATACAACAATCGAACAGGAAAAGCAGCATTCAAGGACGACAGTCAACCACAAACACACACAGAAACAAAGAACACATTTAAAGATGAATAAAAGGCCAAAATAAGACATCACAAACAAGAAAGTGTTGACAAAATGGTTACCGCCTTGGAACGGTCAGTGGTAAAAAGGCCGCTGGGGGTTTAAACCAGGTTCTAGGGTGCACCAAACCTCACACTTACCACATTGTCAACCCAATAAAACGTGACAGTGTAAATAAAGAAATCCCCGCCTCAATTAATCTCTAACCAACACGGCAGCATTAATAGGCAATATAAGTAAAACAAAAAGATGCTCGTGAATATATAAATACAAAAAAACAATAACATAGAAAGCCACAAAGAAGATACTCTATGACTTTGCAGAAGCAAAAGCAACAAGAGAATACACCATTGAGTGCACGACAAGACAAGACTGCGGACAAACATCAAACGTCACCGTCCTTTTGGGCTTTAGGTTGACGTCATCATAGGGTCCACAGCCTGGCCAATCATCGCACAATCAAAGAGGAAAGCATAGTGGCGAACTGTAAGTGGTTCCATCACCAAGCATGCAGTGCGTTGTAAAATGATAGGGTCATAACCTCTTTTGATAAACCTTTTAACAAGTTTAACAAAGACAGTATGAAAGAGACCATGACCAAGGATCTTACGAAGTTTGTAAATCACGTCACCATAGAAGTTAGGTTGTGATAGCCCTTGTCGCAGAAGAGTTCTTAAATTAATTTTATATTTGGAATGAAGATCAGGGTTACAATAAAAAACAATTGCAAAGGTTTTACGAAGTTTATGGTAACGGTAACCCTGATGGAGTAGCTTTTTATTATACAAAGATTACGAATATTAAAGTCCTCAACTCGAGTACAAGCTCTAGAAAAACGAATAAGTTGAGACACATAGACCCAATAAGAAGTTGCTCGGGGAACATCCCCATCTAAATGGGGATAATTAACAATATCAAAATTAAAATCATCTCTCTTGTCATATATTGTCCTAATTATTTCACCATTTTCAATGGAGAGGTGTAAATCAAGAAAAGAAGCGTTATTATCATAAATATTAGCTTTGTTAAGTTGAAGTTCTTTAGGGTATATATTATTAACCATAGTAGAAAGGAAAGGGTTATCAATGTTTAATATGTCATCCAGATATCGAGAGGTGTCATTAAAGGCCTCAATAACATCTTCATGTGTATCTGGTGAAATACTCAACATGAAATATCTTTCATAGCAATATAAAAACAAATCTGCGACACGTGGTGCAAAGTTCGTACCCATAGGGATGCCAACAATATGTCTATAAACGGTCGTTCTATACCTGACGACAGTATTATCTAATAGGAAGAGGAGTGCTTCACAAACTTCTTGACAAGTCCACATAGTATAATTGTCTAAACTGCCGTGAGTAAAATAAGCTTTAATGTTATTACAGGCCAAACATGTAGTATTTTAGGATGTTTTTGAATATGATCAATACGCTTGTACTTGATAAAGTGATGTGGTAAGGTTGTATATAGTGTAGAGAAGTCATATGTGCTAATATATAAAACTTGACGTTTATTGCAAATGTTATCAAGAACGTCTCCTGAATCTTTTATAGACCAAAACAAATTAATCCCAGAGTTTTCATAAGTTTTATCACAATATTGTTTAACGTGATCTTTAACGGCAGTAAGACAAGAAGTTAAAAGTTTGGAGATGTTTGTGGTGCTGCAGGCACTAGAATTCGAAATAAAGCGGGCCTTATACGGATTTTTAAGTAAATTAGGAATCCAGTATATAATTGGCAGTTTGTTCTGCTTTTCGGCTACCCCAGCCTTGAAAGTAGTGCACCGAGTGATATGTGTGGAAACAACATCATCCTATGTAGAATGAACTGGAGTATACCAATTAGTGCTACCGTGTTCCCGAGTTAAAACATTGACGTAATGTAGACGTCAAACAATAATTACACTATTAGCTGCTTTATCAGCATGAACTAAAACACATTTTTTATGAAACTTTTGAATTCCCGATTTTAAATTACGAAAGGAATACCTAGGTCTCGCAGGAGGTAAAGAGGGGTTAGCATTATAAAAGTTAATACGTGTATCTATAATTTTAAAAATTGACTTTTTCCAAGTAGAAAGAATGTTTGGGTCCGCATGTTCTCAAGGGAAGTAAGTTTTCTAGCTTATGTATGTGCAAGTGGCGCCCTCGCACAAGTGGTTGGGAAAGCACCGAATTAATTCACTTTACATTGTATTATTCTATTCAGTATCGGCCATTTGTCTTCATGTCAAATTTATTCTGCGCATCATCAACTAGTTGTTAAAAAGGTTCTCTTGATCTTTTTATGCAAGCTTAATTCATTTAGCATATGTTTATAAATCCTGTTCAATAAGGTCTAATCGAATAACACCGTACTAAATCAATTTCGACTGAATGGTTCGAATATGCACGCATTCGTTTAACTTATCATTGAACTGAGTGCTTTGGTCTTGCATTAATTCAATTTCTTATAAACTGTTTCACTTATCGGTAAATTGACTGAGTTAGTTTTAAATTGGTTCACATTCTCTTGTGTTGATTCATATTTTTGAATGAACTGTTTAGCAATGCAATGAATCGTTTCAAGTTCGATTAGATGGTTTAAAAAATCATTCCGGATTATTTCACAAAGCATCGGATTGTTTTAAGTTTGATTATATGGTTTCAAACTAGGTAGTGGATCAATTAAAGTTACATTGAATTACATATAATACTGATGAATTAATTCATCTTTGACTGGATGATTTATTAAAAACATACCTTTGGCGGTAATGGTCGCCCATATATTTCACTGTACACAATCCCAGTGATTCGGTCCTAATTTGCATCTAAAGTACACTAGAGTATAACGATAAATAAGTCATAACATTATTACACTCCCAGAAGCCCGGTTATGGGAAAACAAAAGACAAATGGTCCTATTAAAATCACAGCACCCAAACGCAATGGCACAGTAGGTCCGCACTGTACCAAAATAACTATACAGTGAAAAAGACATACACAACACAACGAGTGGTGAAGACAGAGTTACCGACTTGGAACGGTCAGTAGGCAATATGGCCCACTGGTTAACTTAAATTATTTTTAAGAGTAAACAACCTCGCTATTATACTGTCTTCAGCACTCAAATTGACAAGACAGTGTAAATAAAAGTACATCCCATTAAACGGAAATCTCTAACAACAAAGCCGACATTCAGAGAAATTAGGAAACGATGCACGTATATGTTATTGTAAAACTATATAAAACATAATTAATTGTATCCAGAATTGTATTGAACAACCACATACGTTGAAGCCAAAGAAAAAACCGATCTAGGGTACGACCAGAACCTTAACACCTTAGGTCATATCGGGTTGAAATGGAAAATGGTGATGAACAAACAATAACAATAATGGAGATGACGATGATTACTGGCTGTTGATCTCCATTCAATTATAAACCAGTGTATTCAGTTGCCATGCCACATTAGGGATGTTCTACCTCTTGTTGTGACAACGGTTGACAATGTATTTCGCCACCAACTGGGACCAACAGGAATGAACATTACAGACCCACTTGTCATTTACATCGAGATAAAAATATACAGAATGGCTAAATTATTTTGGAACTATTCCAGTGTACGCTGGAGCTACGATCAGTGTTTTCTTCCACCAATTGAAAACAGCATGAATGATCTATACACGTTCAAAAAAACCTTCGCCTCCCTCATTATTCAAGAGAGCTATGTTTTTGAGAATTTATTTGGGGAAAGAACTGCTACATGACGGATGTCTAACATAAAACTTATGTATGCATAATATACTATACAAGTAATAGATATGTTTATCAAATTGGTAATTTTCAGAAGTTTACTCAATTTAAAACTTAAATTAGAAGTTATAAATGTTCAATATGAGCACGCAACTTTTAAACGACCTTCTTATATCAACTTGAATACCGAATAATCTCATATGTATGTATACATACATAAGTCAACAGATACCAAACGTCGTCCATAACTGACAAGTCATACTAAAAACAGTATGGTTAAGAATACCTACAATAAAGCCAGTGCATATAGGACTGGGTGTGGTAAGAGTCCTACGTCTATTCTCACCATCGAAATTATAAAAATGATTATTCATCAACTATCCACCCTTCCCCAATCAGTTGCACTGCGAATTGGAGCATAGAAAGGACATTAAGCGAGAAAATTTACGTAGACTTGGCCTAGAATGGGTCGGTGAAAATATTAATCGCGAGAGAGAGAGAGAGAGAGAGAGAGAGAGGGGGAGAGAGAAAGAGAGAGACAGAGAGAGAGAGAGATGAGATGAGAGAGAGAGAGAGCTACTGTTAAGAAACAACAACAACAAAAAAAAACATAACACAAACAAATAGACAAAAGTAGCAGACTCGGTTTTATTGAGCCTGTTCATGGGAGGTAAACTAAAGTGCTCTTCTCGCGCCTCCTAGCACCGTCTTACGCGATATTCTACTTTAAAGTTAAAGTTCAACGGTTCATGAACTCATAACTTATGATATTTACAGCCACCCACACCAAGATGGAGTGGATACAGAAGACCAATGAAACACCCTACTCATAAACTATAACATATGTTGATTATTCTTATATTCTTATGGTAGCATGTTTGCCTCGTATTCAAAGAGTTGTGGGTTCGATGCTTCACAGCTGAACATTGTGCTTATGTTAGCATTTTGATCTCGTAACCGAATGGTTGCTGGTTTGGTACGCCGCCGTGGAACAATGTGATTATAAAAGCGTGATGGCCTCGTAAACTAAGGGTTGTGGATTCGATACACCGCCGCGGAACAGTGTGCTTATAGAAGCGTGATTGCCTTGTTACCAAAGGGATTATAGTTAGATACGTCGCTGCGGAACTGTTCGTTTAACCCTAATGCTTTATTTACTGGTCATAAAACGATGTTAACCGAGACATGAACTATTACCTGTCATCCGGATATGTACCAGTACGAGATGGCAATGCCTTGTCCGTTGTTCGATCAAATTCTTGCTATAACTATTAATCTGATAAATTGTAGCCGGGACATGCGCTTTTTGTTTCCAATACCAAACTAGAGATCATCTGAATATATCATTATATTGTCTCACGATATAAACTAATAATGACTGTACAGTTGTTAAAACAAACGCAGTTATCACTAGTTTTTTTTTAATTGCATTATACTTACCCAAGGTGAGTGTTTCTACTTTTATAGGAGCAATAGCTGACACATCTAGAAACCGCTAATCATCTTTGATAATACAACTTAAATCGGCCAGTGAATTTAGTTGTTTCTGAGGGTAGTGTATAATTGACATTTATATAACCGATAGATAACCGACCAATAATGGCAATGGCTGACAATCTTTCAAAAAATTGCTGGAAAATTCGGAGAATTAATGAAAGTCATGAGATCCCGAATTTGACAGGCCTGCAATTACACAATATGATTTTTTCAATAATATAAGTATGCACTAGATCGTAAACGTCTACATATAATAGTTTAATAGTTTAAGAATTACGTCCAATAATATTTCAATGTCTTAAGTATGGTCAAACTGCTATGCCAATACAGATATTTCATAGTCGTCAAATAATTGCATTTATATAAAAGAGAGGAAAAACAACAGACAATCTACATTGTTTTACCCTCAAAAATTACATCAGATAATGCATCGTTTGCTTCATTAATGCATAAACAATAGATACCGCTAGATTAAATTAAAATTATTAAAAACAGATCTAAGTTGAATAAAACAGAGATTTAATATTATTAGTATTACTTTTATTCTGGGACGACTCAAAGAAGTTGACCTATATTATTATGTACATATTATACTTGTGTAAAACACATACATGAATTTATGTAATGTTCATTGTTATTTTTTTTCATACAGCTATGCCGGGGAAATAAACGGATTTATAGAGAAAATATTTAATAGCCTAATTAAACCTTGTAATGTTACTCATATCTATTACTACAGTTTACAGAAGGGAGGTAACTTCGATACCACTACGAGTCCAATACATGTTTTGTAACACCACTTTGTCATGGAGTGCAATGTCGTTAAGCTAACAACAATAAATTAAACCAAGATACGAAAGATATCCCAGGAGACTTGGATCCCCTGGCTCCTTTTTTATTTAAAGTTCATACACTAAGGTACAAACATGCAACATTTCATGCTTCCTTCCGGAAGTCCACAGTTATTTTTATACATACCACACTATTAGTACATCCATATTAGTAGATTATATTTTATTATATGAGAGATACGCATATAGGGCTATTAATCTGCTATATGATACCACAAAGCATAGAGTTCTAATAATTTGCATGAATCATTGGCTTATGGTCCTCTGTCAAGTGTGTTCAAATGGTGAATCTGAGGTCCATTTTGCTCTCTTCATGCTGTGACCTCAGGCTAAGAGTAAAAATTACCATTAAAACTATTCTTTTCTGAAACTAGAGTTGAGTAAAATAATGCATTCTTTTAGTTTTATGGTTATATTTTATATAGATTTATACTCGTAACATCTTAAAAACAGTCTGAATACAAAGATAACAAAATCCATCAAGACGAACCTGCATTGCCATACCAAGAGCGGTGTGAGTGTGCATAAACAGACCATCCCGAATGTGATTATTGGAACACAACACTGACTTTGCAAGTACTCCTGCTAAAACGTCTACAAGCTAACAAGGGAGAGACACTGTGGTAGATCTATAATGCCTTGGTTCATTTGACAATATATACTTGATCGCTGGTTATCCATACATGTTTATGACCTAGACACGTTATATATGACCAGTGTATCAACATTATAATAGTTCCACAGTGATACATTGGTCACCCAGAAATCAAGTAGAACATGTTCAACGGTCAAACATGATCAAGTCCAAAAACAAATGAATTCTATCAGAAAACGAATTGGGCTTCCTATTTTTAACGAAACATGCTGAAACATTGAAAAAGATAAACAGTGTCAGATCCAAAAATAGCTAGAATTTCAACAGAAGTGAACGAACATGACAACATCGTAATATAATAACATGAACAGACAGCAGTAACCAAGACAAAGTTGTTTAACCATGTACAATCAATTAGCAGCACCAATAAGGGTTTGTTTTTCTCGTATACTCTCGAGAGATGTCTCGATGATAGAAAAGTTTTGTATTCAATAGTCTCAAGCATTTACAAGTACATTTAACACGGAAGCACATGCTCGCTTAGGATAGTATTTTTTAAATTAATTGTTTTACTGATATGTTCAGCAAAAATGTACGGTACTAGGTGGAGGGTAAAACATATAATTTTGTTTCGTTTGGAAAGATTCTATGATATAATTCTCGAAGTAATATGGATTCGGAAAATGTATTCCTTTCGGGTAGTATAAAATTATCTCGGAAGTAATACGTTTTTGGAAACACAACATTTTTGTTTTTATTTTTGCCACATTTTAGGGTAGGAGGGTCGGTAATCATAAAAACAAGCAAGAAGCACCGCATGTCGGTGCAGACGCTCGACTCTCAAGGTCTTGCTTTTTTTATTTGGAAAATATGTTGAAGAGCATAATTTTGCTTAATTGCAAAATTGTTAACCACATTTTGTAAGTATAAAAGGTGCCATAAATTTGTTAAAATAGACAGCATGAGTTAAAGAACCTGGCTGTATAATGTCGCCTAATGATGCCGAATAAATGTGTAAAGTTTTAATCCATTATGTGCCGTATTTCTGGAGAAACAATCAAACATATAAAATTTAACAAAATATTCAAAGTATGCAAGTGGTCATAACTTTTGTGTATCGAACAAAGTAACTATAGTTTTAAAGATACGATATTTTGCAACGTACTGCATGTCTGGTGGTGGATCCTTTTACAGTTCTCCACTATGCTTTCCTCTTTAATTGTACGATGACCGGACAGGCTGTGGACCCTATGATGTTTGATGTTTGTCTATGATCTTTCCTGTCGTGCCCTTAATGGTTTATTCTCTTGTTGCTCTGGCTTCTGCCAAGTCATTGAGTACCTTCATTGTGGCTTTCTAGGCTATTGTTTTTTTTTTGTATTATATTTACACGAGCAATAGAAACATATATATAAAAAACGTAATAACATTTGTTTTTAAAAAGTACAAAAAACAACAACAACAATATGAATAGTTTTGAGTTCCATTAATTGCACAGACAAGGTTGCATACATGATCATTTGGTGTATGTTCCTGTATAAATATCAAACTAGAAGCATGCTTGTGTTATCACAAAACATGTATTTGTATAAACATACTTATTTGAATGCATCTAGCATAAATACTACATTGTATATCAAGTCACTGTTTCGTAATGATGATTTTTATTTTATAGCACTTAGCCTCGGTCATCCGGCTCGCTTTTGATTTCTTCTTTACGCTATGTTAGGCTGATTCAGAACCAGGGCCTAGGGAAAAAATGACGTTTGAAATCGCTACTCACGTTGTGGCGATTTTGGCGAAATTTTGAGAGATTCTATGAGACTTCTATAAAAAACACAAAAAAAAAAAATCATATAATATACGCCTGGTAAACATTCGCTCCACAACCAAAAGGAGAAAAATGAAAATTGAGCTAAAGCCTTTTCCGAGAAGGAGCGAAAGCGCGGTTTTTATCAACAAACGTGAGTATGATCTACTTTTATTTCTTTTAACAAAAAAACAGAGATTTAAAAAAAATCGGGGAATGTGTTTCCGTGTTGATATATTTATACTTCATGTAGAATACAATTTTGCCTTTTAAAATTGCAAATTATAGCGGCTAGAACCTTTCTCCTGTCGATAGTTGGTACAGGTTTTTTCACGGATCTCACTTTCAACTTGTAATTTTTCCATTCATGAAGTATTTCGATGGTGAATATCACTTGAATAACGCCCATTAATTGCTTATGCCCTAAAATTGAATGTTGATGTTTTAATCTGAGTGATTTATGGTCAATTTTCTCGAGGTAGGGGAGCGAACGAGCTGGGGGTAGTGCGAACGTCAAGGAGGTAGAGAGAGCGCCTGTTGAATTCCACAAACAACATACTTTGACAATATTGACTCGAACGCCGTTGCGTCATGAACAGATGCTTTTTGTAGATTGTATTACATTTTCTTCACCCAAAAAGTGGATTAAGTGTCCCTGTATGTGCTTGTGGCACCAACTTACTTTGGAAATGAGCTCCTCTACAGCGTTCAAAGTTAGGTTATTTATGTTTGATGATCTACTAAACGATATGTTTCTGACACATACACAAACGTCTCCGATAGTCATTTCAGGTCCAGTTATGTATCAAACTTGAACCTTGATATTGATTTTTGTTTTCCTAATATATGTATATTTTTTTGAGATACTTTTTAACATTGGGAAGAATTAGGTAGAATTATCAAATAAACACATTTTTCAAATAGACATTCAATTATCACTGGAAATCCTAACTTTGTTTCAGGTTATACAAAATTAATCCGTTGGTCATCAATATGTCTTCATGATATTTGTTTTAGGAAGTGTTCACCGCCTTCACCACCAAACAACGGATTTTTTATGCGGGCAATATTTCGTAATCTGCCAATCGAATGGTCTGGTTTGGACCCTATGATGACGCCTACCTAAAGCCCATTGGGACGGTGGCGTTTGATGTTTGTCCATGATTTTTTTTGTCGTGCCCTTAATGGTTTATTCTCTTACTGCTCTGGCTTCTGCAAAGTCAATGAGTACCTTCATTGTGGCTTTCTAGGCTATTGTTTTTTTGTATTATATTTACACGAGCATATTTGTGTTTTACTTATATTGCCTATTGATGCTGCCTTGTTGGTTAGAGATTAGATCATGGCGGGGATTTCTTTATTTACACTGTCCTGTTTTAATGGGATGACAGTAGGGTAAGTGTGAGGTTTGGTGCACCCTAGAACCGGTTTAAACCCCCCAGTGGCCTACTTTGCCACTGACCGTTCCAAGGCGGTAGCCCTATTGTCAACTCTTTTGTGTTTGTGATGTCGTTTGCATTTATTATAGCTGTTGCCTTCTTGCGTGTCTGTTTGTGTGTTTGTTTCTGTATTTTGGGGTTTGCTGTCCTCCTTGAATGCTACTTTCCCTGTCCGATCTTTTTATATTTCTTTTCTTAGTATGTAATAGTGTGGTGGATTCCTGCAATATCACTATCTACATTTCAAGTTCACGATTCGAGTGGAGCCGGCTTTTATACCTACTTTTACCAGTCATTGCATAAGTACACAACCATATATATAAACCAGCCATCTATACGTGCACACATAGTATGTATGTAACCTTAAACATGTAACAGAGAAACATGCATATCTGTGTGTAATTTATGTATAACAGTGAAAACTGGTGAAACTCGCTGCTCCAAGTAAAATTCCATTTCGTTTATTTCGCCCATTGCTTTCTCGTTTAGGGCAACGCGTTTTGTTAGAAACTGGGACCATACGCTACTTGCCATAGAATGGTGTGAACATATCTTCGGGATGGCTCAAATTTATGTTATAGTAGCATTTTAAATATTGAGTTCTGCTCAACACGAGGCTAGAGGGCGTGCAAGCAATTTTTAACTACCGTTCATGAACAGTCTCAGTCAAACCGAAACTGCAATATGTTTTGTATTTATTGTGTTCGACGATTTCCAAATTCTCCTTTTATACCTTTTTATTGTTTTGCATCAAACAAGCAAATCTGAGCATTTGCAGACGTCAACTAGTGACAATATAAGCGAACTCGCAATTCAGAGATGGACACTGTTGTATGGCATGGTAGCCTTTCTTCCCATAGTACCTAGTGCATTTCATATCAGCAATGTCAAAATATAGGTACTATTCTAGTTCTAGTGATTACTGGCAAAACAAAAACGTGACACTTGCATTGCAATAGCATTTTTTGTCGTTTATTATAAATATTCAAATAGCCTTTGTCACATAATTTTTATTATCCCCGTCAATAGGTCTTGGGTGGGTCGAGGGCATCCCGCCGTAGACCTGACAATTGTTATAACAGTTCATGCATTAAGTCTGATAAGACTCATGAGTATATGATTGATACATCATCAAAATAGATACAATGACGTGACTTTGACATCTAGTAATTCATGCAATACATATAACAACACACACTAGCATGACAAGCAATATACACAATTGTTAATGTAATTTTCGTTTCATGTATGAAAATGCATGTCTTACGACAATGGTGCACTGAGCCTAACTTTAAAGAATGCATTTATTGTACTAATGAAGTACTATTTGAATTAATAGAATTTTGAGTTGTCACAAAAGGTGTATAGTACCTAAAAGAAACAATATTACCAAAAAAATCACACAGGAGGGTAATATTATAGTATTGTTTACCATCACTTAACCGGTATATACAGATATGTTTCTGAAATCAAAGGCTTTGAATGTGTATATAACCAAATCTTTTATTTGTTTCTTATTTTCTGATGTTATTGAATGTGTCAATTTGATCATGTTCGGTCTTTATTGTACATATAACTTTCTAAGGTCATTATAATACTATAATTAATAGAATCTCACATTCGTGCCTATTTGAATTTACTAAAATCGTTGGATAAAATTGAAATGATGCTCGGCACAGCCTCACATCATACAATTTTAGCCAACTCGTTTAATACATTTAATATGAAACAGATACTCATGAAATATCCTCTATATATTAAAGTCCTTGCAAAGATTTACCGAGATTTCTGAGGGACGGAAAAGTGATAATAACTGCATGGAAATAATTCACTAGGGAAATGCTTCCCGCTAACCGAATGTTTTAGGCCTACTTTTTACTTTACTTTCTTTAAATTAGAAAAATAAATACAAATACAAATAAATAATCTCCAAGAAGCGAAAACGGGGTTGGCTGGGGTATGAAATAAAACCTTAATTTCGGCTTTAAAAGTTTGCATATTATAAAATTAAAACATTTAATATGTCATTTTAAACAGGTTATCGCACTATTTCAGTAAAAAAATGCTTTTATACGTGTTGTACTGTCGAAATAGCGGTTAATATAAACATCCTGCTAATATACGCTTTTACATCGCTTAATGGAACTAAGGCGGGACCACGTAATGATATATGGCATGAAATGTGCCTGAAATGTGCTAAAAATGACGTAAACCACCATGCGAACAAACAAACACACATACATCTTTAAGTTGGTATATAACCAACGTAAGCGACGTCAGACAGCGTACGAAAATGACGTTAATTCGCGAGTGACGAAATATAGTCCAGTCAACACACCGTATAACCAGGACCTAAATTCATTAAGTTTTTCTAGTACGGAAAGACAGTAGTGGATAAAGATTCATGAACGGGACGTTGAATTTGGTATTACATAAGTTGCTATCTCTTGGATGAATACTAATTTGTATATATAAAACTGGTGTTAACTTCTACGTCACATTTACTCCGCATGCGCAGACGATTTTAGAGACATTTTGAGGACGCCATTTTTATTGCAGCACAGTTGAATATCGTTGGCATTTCGATTGTGGATATTAAACGAATTGCATAAGAGCTGGAGAGTAACGGTTGTCCAAAAGTTCGCGACGAAAGGTAGGTACGTCTATATGTTGTGAGGTTTGAGATGATGTATTTGTTAAATTTATTTTTGTCTCAAGCGCTCTCGAGCTCTCGACTGCCTGTGGTCAGTGATCGACTGACTGTTATTCGCGATGAACTTGAAAATGCAGGATGTGTGTGTACATTTTCGAAAATCTGGTTATATTTGGACGGTTTAGGGGAATGTTTGATGTGGTTGGGGTGTGTATGAAGGATTATTGTACCAATGTGATGTATAAACTTGTGATCTAGGCCAACTGATGTTGTTGTTTTTTGTGCGAGTACGCATGCCCGTTAGGCGTCTTTGTCAATTTAGGAAGCCGGCATTGTTTTTGGCGTGTTTGAGGAAGTATTCACGGGTGTTTGAGTTTAGGTGAAAGGTAAGTAGATGTGATATTCTGTTATGGTGAAGGTTGTAAATTTAGTAATGCGAAGAGAAGTTGGGGCGCCTGTGAAGATTGTTTGTTTTGTTAGTTGTATGCGAGTGCGCATGCGTCGAGTAAGTAGTGTTTGATCTGTCACTCATGTTTGTTGTGGAAGATCTGTCACTCACGTTTGTTTTGGAAGCTGCAGTGTTTTCGTATGGTTGTATTCGAGGAAGTGTTAAAGAAGATTTCACTTGATTGCCAGTGTAAGTAGATGTGGATTTGGTAAGGAAAATATATATGCATTTGAGAAATGGCTGTGAAATATTTCAGCTTGCTTGGCTAGTGCATAACATTTTGGACGGGAGGGTTGTGGTAATACTCCTGTGCCTATGGCTAAGTATTGAGATTTATCTGGCATTGACAGTGAGATTGTGCATTCGCGAATAGGAATGACAGGGTAACACATATTGAATTCAAGTAATATGTTTAGCGCATCCAGTGTACAAATAGATTGACAGCTTCTGCCTTGGGGATAATCGTATCTGCAGGCCGGTGCCTTTTTTGGTACGTTTGGCGGACGTCATTGGGGAAAATTGGCGCAGGTCATACATCGTCAAAGATAATACGATGTGAATGTGGAACATAAGGTGCAATGCGCATGTTGAGAACACATTTCATGACTGTTTTTCAAGGAAATATACCTCGGCCTTCCCTGAGGTATTGAATGTTATCAACAAGCGTTTTTCGTTAGTAAACAAGTTATGACCTGGCTTTGTGTAATTGCCTGAAGGTATGAGGCGTGTTGATGCAGTAAAGGGGGTCACGTGCTACTGAATACACACATGTTTTGTTATGTCTGGCAGAGTATATGCTAAGTGTCAAGTAAGCAAAAGGTGATTGGGGAGTTAGTAATGAAAGTTTGGTTTATTGTCGAATTGGGTCATGAGTAAAGGAGAGCGGTATAGTGATTGATGTTTGTAAAGCATGGGGAGAATGACGGGTTTTAATTGAAAAATCATTTCAATGTTTATCATGTATTAGTAGAATGAGTTTATGTGACCTGTGTTATTTGAAGTATTCGCATATAACAGGTACGTATTTTGTCGTGTGCACTGCAATAGCAGGAATTGGACAGGGAACTAGAATTTGCCTTTATGCACTTCTTGTGTGTCAGACTGGAAAAATAACCCGAAGCTGAGAATGTTGGGCTGCTGTTAATGTCTATAAATGGGAGATTATTATATCAAATTTACTCTTTTTTCAGCAGGCCTCGTAATAGTCCTAGCAGTGGTGGTGAAGCCTGTTGATTGTGTTGAAAGAAGAGGTTCCCTCCAGCGAAAAGTTGTTTAGACCGTGCCACCTGACTTCGGTATGTTGCAACTGATTCAATTTTGTTGCTTATTTATATAAATTGCATGTGTTCATGTTCATTGCCTCTTTCTGTGCCAGGGACAGAAATTAGCAGTTGGCGGTGGCGAGTAGGAAATGGTCTGGGCGGCCAAAATGTGAATTCCATGCAGCGATGTGGTAATCAAAAATATGCAATAAAAGGAAATGGAAATGGGTAATCATTGGACACAAGCATTAAATTTCGAGGCCTTTACCGGATAGGTTTTGCTTTTGTGCTGTGAACTGCGTGGTAATGGCCGAAAGGGAAAGGGAAACCCTTAACAAAATAACAACAAATAAAGTATATTCTTGTATTTGTCTTCTTTCGCTAAATAAACAGAGTTGCGACTATTCACTGCATTTAAACGTTTAATGCACTATGTAAGAACAATTGCCTTGTTGTTCTGTTTCCTAGTAAAATGTTTCTTGGACGATTGGTTAATGGAGTTCCCACGTGTGGATTTCAATTTCTCATGTCGAAACGAGCGGCAAATTAACAAGCCCGTTGGGCTTGTGTTCCTGGATATTGGGCAAGCCTGACAGGCATTTTAGCATAGTTTGGATTGTGCTAATTTCTGCCACTGCTTTGCACTTTGACTGTTAATTTAAACTTAGATATCCATGAGTACAAGTAACATTCGCTGGGTGTTCTTGGATATTGGGCAAGGCTGGCAGACATTTTACCAGTCTCGGGATTGTGCTAATTTCGACGGCTGCTTTGCGCTTCAAATGTTAATTGAAACTTAGATGTCCATGAGTACAAGTAACATTTGCTGGTATGTAAGCAACTTTTCAAAAGACAAGGCAGTGTTTAATTTACACATGATCATAAATTCGTGTTAAAAATCGAAGGGGATATCATTCGGTTTGACTTTTGGTTCTTTGGTATTTTAAAAATTAAATTGCTTTTAGAAATGACCAATAACAACGCTGTGAAAGATGTTGATAGAAAACGTGTCGTACATTAATTATAAAAGTGTATGTCAACATGAAATATTTCTTCCAAGAGAAGACATTGATTTACACATATCTAATATGTTTTACTGCTTTTATACAAGAATTAACATATCGCAGTTGCCATCATTTATAAAACAAGTCAGTAACAGTACAATTTATAAGTAAATACATAACTTGCACTTAGTACTGTTAATTTTTGTGTGGCAGAAACGGATAATGAGTCAGAGTCGTGCAAGTGTTAACAAACTTTGCGTTGTTGAATGCAAGATTTGTTTGTTTGATTTTGTCTATGTCCTGAAATGAACACATGCATTGACTAAAAATACCTTCATCAGCTCTAAAGGTTTGACAAAGTTTGCTTTCACACACTGGGAACATTTAGTTAGTAAACGTATATGTAGCCCTCTGTCAGTGCCCATAACGGGTGAATATTACTATGTTTCTTGTTTTTTCAGCGTGTGTTAAACGTCGGTAAAATTTGCTCATATGAAGTCGTTCTCTCCAGCGTAGTCTGCGTCAGCAGTGGAATTTCTGGCCTCTGCCTTCGGTATGTTTTAAGTTGTTTGGTGTTGATGGTTATATTGGTATATATACGTTTTGTATTGTTTTACTGTAGCTTTGTGCATTTATGCGGCCCTTCAGTAATAAGAGCAATAGAAGGAGGCTTGCTGTTAGTAAGTTTGCTCAATGTACATACTTGGAAGCAATTAGTGTGTCACGTTAGAGGTGAAACTGCTACCCATATGGACCACTTGCTCAAGTGGTACTTTGCTTTGTGCACTTCATGTGGTTACAATGTTTGCATTTATACATGGCCCTTTATCAAACTCTCAGTACATTCTGATTACGACAATGTTGACATGACCTTACCATCATGTACAGGGCCTTACTATATATATCCCCATGCTTGACATACTCATCATTGCGACATGACCTTCATCATACCCAAATGTACAGGTGTGGCACACACTGAAGGTGATGATATGGGTGAAATATTACTTGATATTTGGTAGAAACAACGTTGGCTACATACTAGGCATTTCCTTAGTTTTGTTCATGAGATGTACAACACATACTCATCATGACTACATCATAGTAAAATATAACTTCCGCTTAAGGTCACGTGCTGAAATGAATTTGCATAGGACATTCCAGGGGTTGTGTGTTTCAGTTCAGCTGGGTTGTTGCACAGATGTTATAGAACTTACATGTTTATGTCAGCGTCAGGTGTCAACGTTTGTGTGTATCCTGTGCTGAAAGTCTGCATGTGTTACATTTTGCATGCTACCGCAGCCAGGCACTGCAAATAATGCAAGCTCAACCAGCTATCTCCAACAAACACGTTTCTGTATATGTGAAACCGAAACATTGACAGAGTTCAATGTACGCCAACGTTCATTCCCTATCCTGCTTTCTTTTCAGTCTGAGAGGTTCACGCTACATTGCCTTTTACGGAAACCGGCATAGCTGTGATGAGACACGTGTAGAGGACACAAGCCAACAACAAAATGTAAGTGTCAAATGTAAACACGGAGGCTGCAACGTTATCTGTCGTTGTGTTGGTTGCAGTTTTGTATAAGTACCTGTTGCTGTAAATGCCTTCACTTGGTAGTACCAGTGGTGTTGTCTGTCACTTATGTGCCACATTCCCAAAGGTTATCATGATACATAGGATTAGTTTGTCAGTGTTCTGTTGGTCCGTCTCAAAAGAAGAAGCTGACTTTAACTTCTATGTCCTGTCATATTACTTCATCAGCGCTACAATACAGCAAAGAACTGCCTCATGACCTTACAGAAATACCAGTTGAAGGTCACACTGACGGTCATGATGTGGTTTAGCAACTCCTTTGCTTTCCTACTACACCATACCCTTGGTTATATTTGTCCTGTTTTGCGATAATTTCCCATCCAAATCCACATGCAGTGTGTCATCACCACGGCCGTTTCTCAATGGAAGTCACAAATCCCCGCGATCATACCGCATGTTTTCACCTGCAATGGCGCGTTGCTTCCCCACAAGCGTAGATTTTGGATATATTGCAAAATCTGCTTTCAAAAGACAGCAATGTCTGACTGTGTGTGTGAAGTTTGCTGGGGAAAGGAGCAAGGATCTAAGAAAAGTTATTAGAAATATAATCCTCGTTTCCAGTATAATAAACAAATACAACTTCAATTTTCAGTATAAGAAATACTACTTGAATTTAGTTCAGTCACCGCGAAGTCGGTAATAGGAGACGCCATATCACAGTGGTGAATATATAATCCAGGCATAAGCATCTTGAAGGAACAAGAATGAAATTGTCTTCCGCTTCAAATGTTTAATAGTGATTGCCAAATAATGCATGACATAGACTGCAAAAGTGTAAATTGATACTGAAGGTAAATCGCAGATGGCCTGCAATTGCAGCCTGTGTAAATAAAACAATATCACGGCGCATACTGTGACGGTGGTCAGATTTTAATCTAGGGTGTACTGTCCGCTGAAAAATTGACGAATTAACCGCTAACCAATCACAATCCAGTAGCCAGAAATATAACAGTTGAAACACTCACATCATAATAGTCTCCATCAGCAGAACTCTTCATGCAGTTAGAACACACTCATTACATTAAGAACACAATGATCGCCAATAACAGCCATTACATTACGCAGTTACACCGTTTGCAGCGAATAAGATTGGTTGTGAGGCAATCAAGGCACCCATGTATAGTGTGAAACACTGTTGTGGTGGGAGCCCTTGTTCTTTCGTAAATGTGCATTAGCTTGCTGCGTGGAATGAAACATACACGAGCGATATACAAGCACAGTGGAAAAATAGGTGCGTTCTCAGGCCAAAAAACAATACGTGTGTCTACATCGGCTCGACTGTCTGTGTTTTTAGGGGCCTTTTTTTGCCGTTGTTATTACAATATGTTGCAGTAAACTGACATCACAGACAAACTTTCAGCTGTACCATCAACTTGTGTGGGGAATGTGAGATAAATACATGAACAACCTCACAATATCTTGCTGCTGCAAAAAGAAAAGGAAACTGCATACCTACCGACCCTACTTCCTAAGAGCGTGCAATAAGGAACACACCTACCTGCTTTTTTGGCCTCATTGTTCCAAGTTGAATTTCCATCGGTCAAAAACCATGTGTACGTGTCTATTGCAAATCCTGCACCATGACATTGGCTCCTGCTCACATTTAGACCAAAATAAATTAATTCCCATATCCTGGTAACCCCTGCACATGCTCACATTGAATGGCACACACTTATGGAACGCAAGATCATTCCTTTCTCACGTGTGACACACTGCAACATGTACACCCTTGCAAGTACTTCCATTCTGCAGATATACTTCTCCCCATGCTAAATATCTCCTGCACATGTTCATACAAGCAGGGCTGTACAAATAGTTCCTGTAGGCACTAGTCGGGGACTAGTCATCTGTCAGAAGTGGCTAGTCCCAAAAAGGAAGTGTGGCTAGTCCCAAAAAATTGGACACAAGTCCTGAATGTCGCTTTCTCATTATGTTAGAACTCCGTCTTGCATACTCATTACAATTCATTACACACAGTAAAGGAAACAATCCTTATTTACTCTTCAGAGATTTAATTTATGTTTGAGTGGCAAATATTGTAGACTGCCATTGGGTGAAACAGTAGCTACAGAAACAATCACATATGCATTTTTAAATATTGAGTTTGACATTACAGTTCAGATAATCATTTAATAAAGGGAAAGCAAGTCATAACTTTATATAGTTAAGGGGCTACAGATGAGATTCGTAACTTTATTATCATTTTACCAAATGCAAACAATAAATAATATGTGATTCAATTTAAACATTTTATTTCTATCATTTTGTCCATTACAGCAGATCATTTGGACTTTTTGGTTGGCTGTGTATGGCATTCTACATTTTCCCTCTTTTCTAGTACGGAAAGACAGTAGTGGATAAAGACTCATGAACGGGACGTTGAATTTGGTATTACATAAGTTGCTATCTCTTGGATGAATACTAATATGTATATATAAATCTGGTGTTAACGCGTACGTCATATTTACCGCGCATGCGCAGACAATTTTAGAGACATTTTGAGGACGCCATTTTTATTGCAGCACAGTTGAATATCGTCAGCATTTCGATTGAGGATATTAAAAGAATTGCATTAGAGCTCGTAAGTAACGGTTGTCCAAAAGTTCGCGATGAAAGGTAGGTACGTGTATATGTTGTGAGTTTTGAGATGATGTATTGGTTAAATGTATTTGTGTCTCGAGCGCTCTCGACTGCCTGTGCCGTGGTCAGTCGCGATCGACGACTGTCAGTCGTGATAAACTTGAAAATGCAGAATGTGTGTGTACAGTTTTGAAAATCTGGTTATACTTGGACGGTTTAGGGGAATGTTTGATGTTGTTGGTGTGTATGAAGAATTATTTTACAAATGTGATGTATAAACTTGTGATCTAGGCCAACTGATGTTGTTGTTTTTTGTTAGTACGCATGCGCATCAGGCGATTTTGTCAGTTCGGAAGCATAGGTGCCAGGGAGGCTATCAAGAAAAGCTCTGTAAATTAGTTTGACCAAAGACACAAGCTATCCGAAAAACTACTTGAGAAGTTCTGAAAAGCCTCCTCCAAAAAGTCGAAAATTTTGTCAACAAACTATATTATATATACAAGGTATGACAGCGACCATTTTAGCCGGGGCGGAATTACGTAATAATCCCATAATTCATAGACTGTTTACCCTCATTCGTAACTGTCATTGCAGGGAATCAGTGGTACCTACACAAATCAGCGTTACGTTGTACAATCGGGTACCAATACATTATTACGCAATTCCGCCCCGGCTAAAATGGCCGCTGTCATACCTTGTATATAAGGTATTCTACGTATTCTAAGTATTCGGATATGCACAGGTACGTATTTTGTCTTGTGCACTGCAATAGCAGCAATTGGACAGGGAACTAGAATTTTCCTTTATCCACTTATTGTGTGTCAGACTGGAAATATAACCCAAAGCAGAGAATGTTGGGCTGCTGTTAATTATATAAAATATTCTCACCTTTCAGCAGGACTCGTACTAGTCCTAGCAGTGTTGGTGAAGCCTGTTGATTTTGTTGAAAAAAGCGGTTCCCTCCAGCGAGAACTTGTTGAAACCTGCCACCTGACTTCGGTATGTTGCAAGTGATTCAATTGTGTTGCTTATATATATATATTTCATATGTTCATGTTGTTTTGCCTCTTTGCCAAATTAGCAGTCGGCCGTGGCGAGTAAAAAATGGTCTGGACGGCAAAAATTTGAATTCCATGCGGCCATGTGGCAATCAAAAATATTCAATAAAAGAAAATGAAAATGGGTAATCAGTGGACACAAGCATTAAATTTCGAGGACTTTGCCTGATAGATTTTGCTTTTGTGCTGTGAACTACATACTTTTGGCCGGAAAGAAACCCGGAAACCCTTAACGAATTAACAACGAAGCAAGTGTTTTCTTGCATTTTTCCAATTTCGCTAAAAAAACAGAGTTGTGACTATTTACTGCATTTAATCGTTTAATAAACTATGTAAGAAAAATTGCCTTTTTGTTCTGTTTCCTAGTAAATCGGTTCTCGAACGATTGGTTAATGGAGTTCCCTCGTCTGGATTCGAATTTCTCCCGTCGAAACGAGCGGCAAATCAACAAGCCCGTTGGGCTTGTGTTCTTGGATATTGGGCAAGCCTGGCAGGCATTTTAGCATTGTCGGGATTGTGCTAATTTTGTCGACTGCTTTGCGCTTCGACTGTTAATTTAAACTTAGATATCCATGAGTACAAGTAACATTTGCTGAGTGTTCTTGGATATTGGGCAGGCCTGTCAGGCATTTTACCAGTCTCGGGATTGTGCTAATTTCGACGGCTGCTTTGCGCGTCGAATGTTAATTTAAACTTATATGTCCATGAGTACAAGTAACATTTGCTGGTATGTAATCAACTTTTCAACAGACAAGGCAGTGTTTTTTTTACACATGATCATAAATTCGTGTTATAAATTGAAGGGGATATCATTCGGTTTCACTTCTGGTTCTTTGGTATTCTAAAATGCGACGCCTTTTGATTGCTAAAATGCGGTGCTTTTAGAAATCATCAATAATAAGGCTGTGAATGATGTTGATAGAAAAGGTGTCATACATTAATTATAAAAGTGTATGTCAACATGAAATATTTCTTACACAATAAGACATTGATTTACAAATATCTCATATGTTTTACTGCTTTAATACAACAATTTACATACGCAGCTGTGATCAGTTATAAAACAAGTCAGTAACACTACTATTTATAAGTAAATACATAACTTGCACATAGAAGCCTTAATTTTTTGTGTGGCTGTACATGTTACACAAACGGATAATGAGTCAGACTCGTGCAAGTGTAAACGAACTTTGAGTTGTCGAATGCAAGATTTGTTTGTTTGATTTTGTCTTTGTTTTAAAATAAACACTTCCATAGATGAAAAATACCTCTTCAGCTCTAAATGATAATATGCAAAAAAAAAGGCTTAATACAATTCTTATAATTAACATTAATGATAAAAACTAACGGGGCGCTGCTAGTTTTTGAAAACTCAAGATTGCCATGTGTTCCTTTAACACTTATCAGTGATTGTAAAGTTCAAAAACACAGACGGGCTGAGTATCTCTGGCTAATTCGTAAGCAAACATTTTCAAATTTTCTGTTTTGATCAGCCATTTTGGCCGCTAGAGGGCGCCACATTATTTGATGTTTTACCCGGCTCGATCACGCAGTTAAAATCTGTAAATAATGTCACAACTTTATATGACAGATAATGTTGAGCGCGGGGACACAAACCAGTTGATTGACAGCAAGAGGCGTAACAGTGGGCGGAGTCTTATCGCACCGACAATTTGGTTTTCAATAAACGCTGGTTTTCACTAAACGCTGACATAATTAGTTTATCGATCTAAATTGATTGTCACTAATTAGCTAAAACACTCAGCGGGATAGTGGCTTATAAACAGTAAAAGACTTTGTGAATTGGAATTCGGGATTTTCCGAGATCTTTTAGACAAAATCGGTCGGAAATTTGGGTTCGCCAGACCGCCGATGTCTGGCGAATTTGGTGTGTATTTCTTACGGTTTTCATTCGCCAGTTCAGGTTACTTTTCGCCTATGGCGATTTGGCGAATGGCCTAGTAAGCCCATTAAAAATAACCATTGGTATTCGTGAACAGTCGTAAAGATGTGTTAATGCTCTGATCAATTAAATATGAACCCCAAATTGTACTTTTGTTTTCGATCGCTGTCGTACAAATTCGTTACCTCACCAGTTAACTCATAAAATATGTTGACGATTTTAGCCGAGTATTTTCAAATAAAACTCGCAATTTGCCGTCGTATATGCAAGCGTCTAATCATTTGAATCGATAAAGCATGTCGTCTTAGAACAAGTATAATGTCAACACTAAATTTCCTTCATAGGAGGGAGAACAGCCTAAAAAACAGCGGGTTAAAGTCAATACTTGTCAAAAACAATAAACTAACATCTTGTGTGGTGTCACATATTAGTACTGCGAACAATTTAACGTTTTTGCAACAACGTTGTCGGACAAACACTGGTATTTATAAATTGTCCTTGAAAACAGTGGGAAAACCTGGAAAAGACCTTGAATTTTGTTCTCAAAAAACTGGGAACCCTGTGATACACTTACTTTGTACAGACTAGTTCTCCTGCTACCCTGGCTGGCATTCAACAACTAGTGACCTATATCATTGCCATGTGCCGGTTGAATGAATGTTGAAGTGTTACAGTCCCCTGCACATTTAGCCAGTAGAACATCCACAGACACTTTCACCTCTTGTCTGCACCGTATTTTCAATACTATAACACTTAGAGATACCAAACTTGGTATGTGGATACATCTTGGGATAGCTGTGTGTCGCATACCAAAATAAGGCCACTGTGACCTTGACCTGTGACCTCTGTCATAGAAAATGCTTGTCCAGACCGTATTTTCAATACTATAACACTAAGTCTTAGAGATAGCAAACTTGGTATTTAGATACATCTTGGGATGGTGATGTGTCGCGTACCAGAATAAGGTAATTGTGACCTTGACCTGTGACCTCTGTCATAGAAAATGTTGTCCGGACCATATTTTCAATACAATAACACTTAGAAATACCAAACTTGGTATGTTGATACATCTTGGGATAGCGGTAGGTCGCATACCAAAATATGGTCACTATGACCTCTGTCATACCCCAAACATTGTGAGAAGCATCAGTATGAAGTGGAACTGCGCATATACATGAAGTCATGGGCTATGCTTTGCAAGAGTATTAATAACTGTCTGTGATAGTTATGGCTCCCCCACACAAAGTGTGGAGGGGAGCCATATTGATTTTGTGCTGTCTGTTTGTCTGTGTCACAAAACGATATCAAAACGATCCCCGATCAATAACAAAACAATGTC
The DNA here is from genome assembly GCA_037043455.1 of Cyrtodaria siliqua. Lineage (NCBI taxonomy): Eukaryota > Metazoa > Mollusca > Bivalvia > Adapedonta > Hiatellidae > Cyrtodaria > Cyrtodaria siliqua. Next base: position 43,900 of record JAWPHD010006509.1, read on the forward strand.
CAATCAATAACTAGAGAATGGTTGGACCTAGGATCCTCAAACCTGGAAGGATGGTTGGCCAATAAATATTACTGATACAGGTTGTAGATACAGTCACAGGGATATTGAATATCAAAACGATCTCAGATCAATGAGAACGGTTGGACCTAGAGTCATCAATTATGTCTGTTCGGGCGAGTGGGGGAGCCATACGTTTTTGTCCAAAAACAATTTCTAGTTTTAGTTTGACATTCTTTTGATCTACATCTTTATTAATTTCGCTTAGTTTTGTACACTCTTTTTGTGATGTCTGGGCGATCTCTGTAGTGTAAGGAAACACACTTTTCTTTCGAGAAAAGAGATTCAAGTTCAAGTCTTGGCAGGGACCTGACACACTGAATTGTACATACAATTGTTTTTTTCCACATCAGTAATGTTGTTTTTGTATATTAAACATATTTTTCAACAAAATACCTATTCTCATTTGTCACTTTCCGCCAAATCTACAACATCTCATGCACCCCACATAAAGGGATGCACAGCAATCTTCATTTCAGATTTTGTAGTGTCCCTTCACTTCTTCAGTTCCCTACCGATTATTCAATCATGACCGTTATATCTTGGTAGTAATACTCATCCTTACAGCAGGTTGTCACACGGTTATTCTTCCGTAAATCACCCCAGCAACGACTAAGCCAGTGCCCTTCAATTAATAGATTATTGCTCCCCACAACAAAGTGTGGTCGGAGCGCCATGTTCATTTTGACCCCTATTGAGTTTGGTGTCACCAGGTCAAAGGTCACATCCGGGCTAACATTGACTATCCAAACGGTGTCCGATCAATAACTACAGAATGGTTGACAGAAGGGTACCCAAACTAAGAGGGATTGTTGCTCATGACCAGTCGATGGCCCTTATTGATTTTGGGGTCACTAGGTCAAAGGTCACGGTCGTGTTGACATTAACTATCGAAACGATGTCCGATCAATAACTACATAATGGTTGGACCTAGGGCCCCCAAACTTGGAAGAACGCTTTACCATTACAACTAGATGACACTTATTCATTTTGGGGTCACTACATCAAAGTTCAAGGTCGCGGTCACATTCGCTATCTAAAAATGTCCGATCAATAACGGTTGGTCCTACGGTCCTCAACCTTGAAAGGATGGTTGGTCATGACCAGTAGATAACCTGTTCTTAGCTCCACTGATCAGAGATCAGCAGAGCTTATGCCGTGGTGCGGCGTCTGTCTGTCTGTCTGTAAGTTTTTATTTGTAGCGACTACTCCTCTGAAAGTACTTGATACTTGACGGATTTTCATGGAACTTCACACGAATGTTGCTCTTCATGTCTAATTGATTCTAGCAAAATTTCAGGTCGGCCGGAAATACAAGATGGCCGCCATGGCTAAAAAAAGATTTTCAAAATACAAGTTTGTAGCGACTGCTTCTTGAAAACTATAAGTGATATTCATATGGGACTTTTCCTAAAAATGATACAGCATGACATGATGTTGGTCCTTGTCAAAAATCGTTCTAATTCGATGTTAAACATAGCTGTCAGTAGCCATCTTTGTTTACATAGAGTTATATAATGAAACCTTGTAGCCACTACTTCTCTGAAACTACTTAACGGATTTCCATGAAACTTCACAGGAATGTTGCTCTTCATGTCTAATTGATCCTAGCAAATTTCAGATCGGCCAGATATTCAAGATGGCCGCCACAGTCAAAAATAGATTTAAAAAACATAAGTTTGTAGCGACTACTTCTTGAAAACTATAAGTGATATTGATATGTGACTTTTTCTAAAATGATCAGCATGACATGATGGTTATTCGAGTCAAACATTATTTTGATTCGACGTTAAACATGGCTGCCAGTGGCCATCTTTGTTTACATAGAGTTATATCATGAAAACATGTAGCGACTACTCCTCTGAAACAACTTGATGGACTTTCATGAAACTTCACATGAATGTTGCTCTTCATGTCTAAATGATCTTAGCAAATTTCAGGTCGGCCGGAAATTCAAGATGGCCACCATGGCTAAAAATAGATTTTTAAAAATTAAGTTTGTAGCGACTACTTCTTGAAAACTATAAAAGATATTGCTATGGGACTTTTTCTAAAATGATCAGCATGGCATGATTGCCATGTTTGTTTACATAGAATTATATAATGAAAACTTGTAGCGACTACTCCTCTGAAACTATTTGACCGATTTCCATGAGACTTCACAGGAAAGCTGCTCTTGATGTCTAATTGATCCAAACAAAATTTCAGGTCGGCCGGAAATTCAAGATGGCCGCTACGGCTAAAAATAGATTTTCAAAAAGCAAGTTTGTATCGACTACTTCCTGAAATCAAAATCAATCAGTAGAGTTTCAAGGTCATTGACCTCTTGTTATTTTCCGGTCACTAGATCGGAGGTCAAGGTTGCGGTGCCCTTCACTATCAATACCATGTCCTATCAACAACTACAAACTTGATGGATCTAGGTCCTCCAACTTGAAAGGATGAATGGTTGCTCATGACCAGTACATGACCCTTATCCTTATTCATTTAAAGGTCAAGGTGCCGGTGACCTTCACTATCAAAACGATCCCGGATCCAGAACATCTACATGCAGTCCGTACTTCCCATGGTTTAATATATGTGTTATACCTTTTCTTGTTAGTACAAGATTCAGACTCAGACTCAAAATCTCATCTTTTGCAAACCCTATCAACACAGAAACAATGAGGGCAGAACAAATTGTTGACACGTATTTTTAGAGGTCAATCAGTAGATAGAAAAGGAGCATTCTAACTCACTTTACTTGAACCACTAACCCTACCTAAAAAAAAAAAAAAAAAAAAAAAGAAAAAAAAAAAGATTTTAACTTAAAGAAATAAAAACAGAATTAATATAAAGTAATAAATATACAATGTCGAATACGAAAAACCTTGAATTTTAGGTTGAGCTGTTTTGGGCCAACACCATCCTCATCACGTTCGTAATTCAGATTGAAATAGAGCATTCGAAAGAGTGTCTAACTGGTGAGGATTTTCCACTTGAGAATTGCTCTTGGCTGTTCGTTCCAAGTACACAAACACATGCTTGGGATTCTTGACTCCAGCACTTATCCTAAAGGACGAATCCCCTTGAATACTACTTCCAGACTCTTGTATCATTTTGCGGAGGTATGTCCACCTGGTTGATGTCATGTGTTTTTTTAGCAATGAAAATCATCCTAGGTACCCACAGAACGAGTTTATTGATGATCAAACGAGCATCATCAACAGCGGCTATTTTGTGTACCAGAACGTTATTGTCCGTTAGTTGTAGAGTGATTTGAATCTGGCTGGGAGGAAGCATGTTTGTTTCTAGACTCTCGAAGAACGAGTACTTGTTCAATGGAATGGTGGCTTTTACTTGATTGTTATTCCCAAATCCCAGAGCCGTAAATCCTGTGTTATAATCAGCTTCATCAACTCTGGTTTCTGCCACATCTGTAGTGTCCAGGTAGAAGTATTCGCTCGAACCTGTAGTCTTCGCGTAGTCGCCGGACATTTCGAGCAGATTCTTTACATTGACGAATATGTATAGGCTATTCCCATCGTATGCGGTCTTTCCATTCTGCTTCACTTGCAGACTATCAATTAGGGACGCTGCATCGTTGATGAGTGCGATTCTATCATCATGAATGAGCATATGCGAGCTTATTGACTTGGAATTCAATCTCGAAATAAGCGTTGTACCAATCGAAATAGGATGTCATATCTTGGGTCGCAAATTGGTATCCGTTTTTTTGTTGCCATGCGCCATTACCAGGTTGAGTGATTGGATTATCCAAGTGGATAGGCGTTTCTTCATATCTTGCAGATAGTTTTTGGCTTCTATCGTGTCTAAATATCTTTTTTATATACAAAAACAATTTTTAAATCAGTTTTTCAATCTTTTTCAAGATTGAAAAACATCCGTTTACGATTACAACAATTGAGATTAATTATTCTTCCCAATGGATCTGTGATGTGTATCTTAATGGCGCTTTATTGACCTCGCAAAATTCAACTCTTATCGGTTCGTCTTTGAAAGGATAGGACCTCAATAGACCCGCTGTGCTCACGGTGTAAATGGTGTTGCTGGATGTCCCGTTCACGATAGAAGTATACACTAAGTCGCAGTGAATGTATATCGTATCTATCGATTTGGTAATGTTTGGTAATCGTGTTCCATTCTGATTCTCTCTGATGATTTGTTGTTCAAACCCTATCAATGTATGAAAATTCACCTCTCGCAAATCGAACTCAAAATTGTCTTGAGGAGACACCAAGCATTTAAAACTCGCGAGATCAAAGTCGATGTGTATTCCATCTTCGGGATCACCGTTCATCATCAACGTTTTCTTGATGTAGTTGTTCAGATCGCTGTAACTGTAACATCCATTTTCGAAGAGGATGTCTTTCCATATCCCGTTACTACTATACCTGACGATTGTGTTGTTGTACTCCTCACTGATGTTATACCACGAGTAAAAAGAAATATAAAAATATCGGACAGGGAAAGTAGCATTCAAGGACGACAGTCAACCACAAAACACAGAAACAAACACGCAAACAGACAAACAAGAAGGCAAAAGTAATAACAAATACAAACGACATCACAAACACAAAATGGTTGACAATAGGGCTACCGCCTTGGAACGGTCAGTGGCAAAGTAGGCCATTGGGGTTTAAACCGGTTCTAGGGTGCACCAAATCTCACACTTACCCTACTGTCATCCCATTAAAACAGGACAGTGTAAATAAAGAAATCCCCGCCATGATCTAATCTCTAACCAACAAGGCAGCATCAATAGGCAATATAAGTAAAACACAAATATGCAATGAAGGTACTCAATGACTTGGCAGAAGCCAAAGCAACAAGAGAATAAACAATTAAGGGCACGACATAGTGTTGATTTTATCTATAGCACACCCTTTGTTTTTATCTAGCACAAGTGGACGGTCAAACACCGTAGTAAAATTACTAGGTGTGTTATTCGCAAATTTGGTTTGCCTCGCTTTTTCCGATGACAGTATTAAGGTTTGATCCATGTTAATAGCATATAATATATATTTATATCATAAATATAATCTCATAATCTCCACGTGTCAAATGCAACGATCTTTTTTTACATCCACCATATCTTTGGTCAATTTACTGTCGACCATCGTCTCCAATTAACTGTCGATCATCGTCTCTAATTTACTGTCGATCATCGTCTCCAATTTACTGTCGATCATCGTATCCATTTTACTGTTAAATTGTATCCTGTGTTGATTTAACTGAAAGTCAAGCTCTGGTTTCAAAATGACACTCGAAAGGCCTTCTTTTATCTCTTTTTTAAATTGCTTAACGACCCAATATCCGAACAGACATTCGGATATAAATTAACTCTGCTGTGTGTGTGTGTATTACCAGTGAGTGGCAGTACAGTGTTAGCTAAAAATAGATTGAGATTGTAGCCGACAGAAAACACATTGTTTACCTGTTGATTGTTAGTAATTCCCATGAGTTTTAAAACGATACGACATAATTTTCTCTTCCAAGTGATTAAATACATGTAGACTTGTATGTCTCATACACTAAAAATGTACCCAATAACCGATTTATGATATTCATTAGTTTTATTATTCTCAAACGGAGTCCACATAATTCAGCCAAATTGATCTACACCAAATGAAGGTTTTTCTTTTGAGCACTTTTATTTTATTTTTTTCCTTGACAAATATTCAAGTCTCTCTCTGGTGTAACTGGTCTATTCACATTTTCATTACAGTCAAGAATTGCCAAATTTGTACGAAAAGTGTATGCTTTGTCGGAAAAGTTTATTCTTTTATCATGGTACTGTAGTAAAACGGTGTTGAAACTTTCAACATAAAACGTATCCATACAATGCACATAGTCCTGTGCTGTTTTATATATTTGTATTTTTTTTCAAAGATTCAATTAGTAATTGCTCAGCCTTTGATTGTTATTTACTGCTTTCAAAATTGTCATCTGTTTTACATCTCGATAATCTGTGGCAGTGTTCATGATTTCCTTTACAATGTTCAACTATATTCAGAATGTTTGATCTAAGAATTGCTTTATTTTTATTACCGCAGCAGTTTTTCATACACTGGTAAACATGTGTTTTAATGCTAGCTGCTTTATCGGAGAGTTCATGATGCCATGTCTTACCTTTCTTGTATTTTGGACCTGAGCAAACAGTTTTTATTTATTTAGTTACATTTTTAGTTGCATGACATGCATCATTTGTGGAAATTATTTTTGGCCTGTCTGTTTTAATGAATTTGTTAACACTTGCATTTTTGTCATGACAATGTAATTTTATGTCAATACCACTTTCTCCATGATTATCAAAAAAGTCATCAATTCGTTTTGTTCCAATTATTTCATGTTTTTGGGATGAAGCAGAATCTTCTTTCGAAACATGTTATGTTCTAAGAACTTTATGAATATTTGCTCCAATGCATACTACATCTGTATGATACGAGTTCTTACGTGTACCATGTCGGGCATCAGTGAGAATGTTTATGGTATTATCCTGTTCTTTGATTGTATTTCCATTTCGATGGCTTCCTCGTAAGATTCATCTGTCATTTGAGTTACTACCCTGCTATATTTATTAAACACTTCCAATACATACTTTTCTCCCAAACACCCTATGCCTGCTGACTGACAGAATTTATTAAACTGGTGGGGAGCATCCCAGAGACATTATATCCATGCAAGATTCTTTGATTTCCAAGAAATGTTTGTCCCAAATATGGTGTGCTGCTCCACAATACATCATGTTTTAGAGCAAATGAAAATTTCACAATTCCTACATGACCCTGGTATTTCATTGAAGAAACTACCAGTTTTCCTTGCATACTTTAATATGATCATATGCACGATTCAGGAGATTGTCTATTTGTTCTGACGTTGTTACAAACATTTGATCTTCACTGTCATCACATGGTCTAATATATTGAAAAGAAGGAAGTTTGATTTTCTTGCTCAATTTCTTGACGAATATCAATATGTCTGCTTTTATAGGATTTCAATATCTCAAGCAAGAGCTCTTTTGAGGTCACATTATTATGATTGAATATTTCATGTTTTTCTTCTTCATTTTGACCAATAAATCCAATTGTCCCCTCAATACACGTTTTCTGTCTTTGAGCATTCCGTTTTTTGACTGCCAAAGGATTGTCTTTATAGTACTTTCTCTTTTGTCCCTGTTCATTTTATTCAATTTTGTGTTTGTGTACATTAGTATATGTTTAATGAATATGTTATCCGTATACAGCAACACTGTTCCACAATTCCAGACACAATCAGTATATATATGTCAACACCTGTGATAAGGTTGCATTGTAAGGATCATGTTCTGCTGGTCCAATTAGCCTGAATCATAATTGGACAATTCCATTACAAGTAAGGTAGAGGATCCATTTCTGCACTTTTATTTTCCCATTGGTTTTACTCATTTCTCATCATACATTCCAAACAAACATATGCGTAATCTAATTACTCGCAAGTCATCTCAAATTATGTTTATTTTATGTTATTTAAATGCTCAAAATAATAAAAGAAATAGTTGATCAACCTATATAAATTGAATTCCACCATACTGTTCTTGGCGGCATTTTAATAGAAATATTTTGTGTGTGATGGATACATCCAAAACATTTGTGTTATCATTATTAGTTAACGGAGAGCAACAACTTCCAGTTGAAGCTCTTTTCAATCATTATAATTGAAATTTTATTGAAATAAACAAATCACCATAAGAACAACAAAATAATGACAATGTGCAACATGAGCTACCAATTAATTCAATTCAAGAAAAAGGGTCTATTCAACAGGAACATGATGCTAAAGTTGTATCAATTAACGGTGTTACATAAAGAGATTTGATGACAAATGTAGATGATTCTTGTGAACATTGCTTTTGTTCTCCATGTGTGATTACACATGAACAATCATGGCTTGGAAGTGGGTCAAGACCACATGCCTAAAATAGAATTTCAAGAAGGGTAAACTACCAGAAGTTTTTGTTTCTTCTCATCAGAAGAAATACTCGGCGCAAAAACGGAGTATCTTGTTAGAAAGTCTAGATTAATGAAAAGGGACAACGTAGATGAGAGTGTTGTTAGAATTCAAAGAGAGATAATGCAAGAATGTGTATTAAACTTAGTAAGGTCTCGCTATCCTAACCTACCAGGAGAGCCGTATACCGGTGATTGTTGGTAATACAACACAATTGTGATATAATTTTAATATATGTACTGTTGCACAGATATTTCAATAAAAGGATCTGTGTATACATCAGTTTTTCAGCAACAAACACAAACAGTATAATACTAAAATTGTAAAAATGATGCAAACTTCGAATGGTGAAAAACATTAATAAGTGTTTAGAAAAATGGATATAAAATGCTGCAACACAAATGTACATGTATTTGGAGAATTTTACAAATTTGAAACATCCAAAGTAAGTGCTAAGCATGTTTATTATACACATTTTACTAACCTGTACAGCAATAGCACACTATCATGTGTTTCTTGTTCATTTGTTTTCAAACAGTGGAGTCACATGATCTCATGAGTACTTAGCTCCTCCCATGAATTTGAAATTGAAATGTTGGTTTGATGATTTTATTTATTTATGAAAATCAGAAAGAACCATATAACACTATTTTCATAATAATGAAAGAAAATCAATTAAACTTCAAGCATATATCTTTTGAAAGATAACGACAACTGTTTTTTATGAATTTTTGAAGAAAAAGTGTCCCTGACATGAAACATGTTGAAATATACAAGGGAAACCACCCCCAACCAGTACCTCACTTATATACCCCAGTTGGGTCTTTAAGTTGTCTTTTTTATCCGTTTTGATGGTATCCTTCACTACTTCTATTTGAGTTTGCATCTCAGTCAGTTTTTCTAGATGTGACTCTACGCTTTTTTCTAATGTGCTTACCATTTCGGGGAGCTAGTCTATCTTGTTTTCCGATATTGCCTTGCTTATTCTTCTGAAAACAAATTCTTTCGAAGCGGCATCATTCGGGTCCAATGGAAGCCTGACATTTGTAATTGTATGTCCCTTCATGTCCAATTCGCTATGAAGGACACTCGTCTGAACTCTACCCGTGTGTAGATAATGGACCACGTTTGTCTTTCTCGCATACTGACTCATGACTATATTAAAGTGGGTATTACCTCCACCACCTCCACTGCTTTTTGATGCATCATTGAAGATTCCCATTGTTTATTTTATTACAACGTAAAAGTTATTTTTAATCAGTTTCCTATTTTTGTACAAGTACAGAAAATCGTACTGGCGATCAGTCGCTTTTTCATACCTGCTTTTATCGATGCTCTGTTCCCGGCAGATCATGTCCCTTTCGCACTTGCTCGGGGTCGCGAAATTACGTAATGAGAACAATTCAGTCGAATGTCTTTCGGAGTCTTGGAATAGCTCTGTATCAGATAGATGTCGCAGCAGTTCTTGTGTCTCTCTTGGATGAAATAATTGATAATGACATTTTGATTTTTATCACAGACGTAATCGTCAAAGATCAAAACTTTTTGCAGATCACTTTCCAATTTATTTAAAAATCGAGAATATCGTAATTTGAGCTTTCTATGATATCTTCGAGAGTTGTGTCGATTTTCTGAAGACGATTAATGAGCGTCTTCTACCTGGATTGTTCTAGATTTTTTGCGTATAGTTAAATCTTCTCGTAGTAAAACAACGGCTTGAGCAGTATGTGAATCAAAATGTTTGTCTTTCTAAATTCCAGACCCACCACAGATCAACATTCTAAAACAGGAATCGGGCATGTAATCGTACAGCTTCTCGAAATTATTTTCTCCGTCTTCGTATCATAATTCGGAATCTCCATTTTTTTTTATTGGGGATGATATATTTAAACGAGTAGGACTTATATCGTGGGGTGATTTATCTTAAAAACTTATATCGTGGGGGTTATTTTTCTGTAGGACTTATATCGTGGGTGGGGGGGGGGGATTTATCTGATGGACTTATATCGTCGGGGGTGATTTATCTTAAAAACTTATCTGGTAGATATAAAAAGCATACGATGTTATTATTAAAAAGGAAAGAAGTAATTGAAAAGCAGAAGAATGCCGCTGCTCAAATGAAGGCATTCAAGGACAAACTATTTGAAAAGAAATTAGAAAAAGGAAAGTGATATTTACCAAGAGGTATTTCAGCCCGTCACCCACGAGTTGGAGAAACAATCGGAAAAACTCAGCATCCTTCCAGCCATCAGTCATCAACTCAAAAGTCACCAGCTCGAAAATCTTCCGAAAACCACAGGTGATGAAGTGCAAACACCCGACCTTCCACAGTTATTTTACGAGGGGGTCAGTAGCTACAAACACTATTGGAAATCTAGATGCTGGTATCGATAAGACGGAGTGGACACGGTTACCAAACTCAAAGCGCTCGGCATACACAAACGTTGGTCCCAGAATAAAGGTTTACATCTTGAATCAATCAACGAGGGAATAAGTAACCTCCAACGCTATAATAAAAGACTGAAATCTCTCATTGAACATAGTTTTGTTTTCCCGGGGAAAGGCTTACCAATATTCAATATTATAAAATGACAAAAGCTGGAAAGTACGGTCACTTACAGATTGATTTACCCCAGCTGATTAACCATCACACACTAGTAGCAAAGATTGACGACGCCATTGTTTTGAAACGAAAGGTAAATGGTGACTTTATTCATCTGATCACGATACGATTTAACAACCGTAGAGACTATTCCAAGACGTCTCGAAATGCATTTTCTGAAATGACGGAACTGTCTGGTATTCCTATTCGTAAAACGTCTGCAAAGTACAACAAAATCATGAATGGAGGGTGTATTGAATATTACAACAATGCTGAGGATTTAATGGATGACATCGAAATCATCATCGGTTCGATTCAATCTGGAAACAATAATCAACAGATGAAGAATCAAGGGATGACAATCATTGAAGAATTATTGAAACTTGGAGAGATCACGAGCGAGGATCATGAGCGAATGTTTATTAAGTATTCAGAGTGATTAATAAAAAACATGTTAATAAAAACCTTTTGAAAATAGAAACATTAGACTAATTGATAAATCATCTGACACGTGTCGTTGCCGATTACAGGAAAAGTTACCAGCTCTTTGGGAATATTAAAAAAACGCTTCAGGTCGTTTCTGGTCTCATCAGTTTGAGTGCTTTATCATGTTTATTAGCTCTCATCCCAGCCGTTCCCATCGCCGTATCCGCTGTCGGTGCTGTCCCAGTGTTAACCACTGTGTTGAGCAATGTGCTGAAAATGAATGAAAAGAAAACGATGTTCAAATGGCATCACAGTGAATTCAAGAAACTGTTGTCTATTGCAAGAACACACTTCAGCGGAGACGAACAAGAGTCTGTCAAATGGATGTTTAATAAAATTCATAAAATTGAGAAAAAGGAACAATGTGTAGAACCCTTTGAAAGATATATGAAAAAGTATAAATTAAACGGGTATGCACTTTGAAATCTTATATCACCTAGGTGATACAATATTAGGAACGGACTAATAACGGCTAGAAATAACCATATGCACGAGTGTGAATACCATCCTCGAGGATCACTCTCTTGTCATCTTTTCCCGATAGAGCCACCTTATTAATCTTTTCGGTGTATATCTCATGATGCCTACTTCTGAGCACATTCATTTTCCTGTGAATCGTAGTGTACTCGAGCAGACATGTCTTGTAATGTTATTCTTCACCACAGCCTTCTTGACACCCTTGCATTTGTTCTCCTCGATATCCTCATCTGTTTTGTAGGCGTACAGTTTAGCCCTTAATCCCATAAATTCTGTGATCTGTTTTCCTCCCGCTTTATCCTTGAACATGCCTTCTTGTTGACGTCTGTTGGGATACCTGAAGAATGATCTTTGGGATAGTTGCTTGTGTCGAACAATCTATGAACATCAGGCGTGATGTCTTTGTAGAAATAATTTGTCCGAATCTCATAAGTTAACTGTCTGTATCGGTAAAGAGGAGCTTAGCTTGGGTATTATATTTATTTCTGATGTAGTTGTAGTGAAAATCATACATGAGCATCTTACTTAGGTCGAGAATACACGCTCCCAGTTAGACTGGTTTGTTGAATAACATTTTTGTCTTGTTCAAGTGAACGGCTACAAGAGTTTCATCGAATATCGTCCGAGGTCATGAGTCTGATGTCGACTCGTTTGCGAATGTTTCCATGGTCTTTCCAAACACGGAATTGTTCATCAACTTGTAAATGTCTTTCTCAAGGCTGTTGGTAGCTTTTGTCCGCAACTGGGTGTTCAAATCCATGTACGGTTTCATCCAAGGACTCTCGTCGAATTTAATAACTCGATGGATCTTGGGAAATGTTGAGTCCAAGCGACGTAGTTTTCCTTATTTTTCAAATTGGGGACTAGTTTGTCGACGCCTTTGATAAATAATCTTTCCGGAGCTAAGAGATAGTCATTGTGGAGAGGGTGAAGGTGTTTAGGATAGTCTAAATCCACTTCTAGCATACATGGATAACTTTTCCAATTCTCAAGTTTGTTCTCATTCATCCACTCAACCCCACTCCCTAGTAGGAAGATTCTTGGACATGGCCCACCCATACAAGTTATTAGCATCCAGATAGGTGATGTAGGTGTTGGGTAAATTGGGGTCGTGCTCTTTCATGTAAGGATTGTTCGCTTTTCCATGTCGAGTTGAGACCATGGAAATGCCACCTCGAGTCCCATTTTCAATCATGAGAAGCATGTCCACGTCTTGTAGGTAATAAATTTTTACTTTTGTGATCTTGAGACAGACGTCCCAAGATAATCCGGGGGCGGTGTTATAATGCGCCGGGTCCAATTTGTAGTTCGTGTTGCACACCTTTCTAAAATTCTCAAAGACGTCCGCGAGTAAGAGAACGTCCGTCTTCATGTACAGATCGTGATATTCTCTCAAATTGCTGATGTTAAATTCGCTCCACACTTTCTTGGCATGCTCATAATCGATTTCGGAAATGTTGCTATCCGTCAGCTTGGAATAAAAACACTCGATGGGAGGTATTTGAGTCTCGCTAAATCTATTCAGCCCATCCATGTACTCATAGGGATATACTCCTTTTCTCAAGAGAAGATTGAGTTTTTCGACGCCGTTGATCGGTCCCTCATAGAATGCCCTCATCTCGATGAACTGCTCTCGCGAGAGATTGCTGACTAGGGCATCCAGACTTGATGCCATGAATTTGAAACTATCGATGAATCGAATGTCTCGCGTGATGCGTCGTTCAGTTTTTTTATTCCGATTTCTTGTCAGTATAGAGGTATTTGTCTACTTCAATCACTTTGGTGAATGAAATGTATTTTTCCTCGTTATTCGAGATACATTGAATTTCACCCTCTGTTATGCCTAGATTCTTGATAAACAAGTGACTATCATACCCAGCCAGATTATGAAATATCACGGGAATATAAATGGGAATTTTGTATTGGAGATTGCATTTGTTGTGAGCTGCTCCTCTATAGTTACCGGTGAAATGACAGTGATCGCGACATTTATCTTTTTCCCCAGGAATAAAATCTTTCCTACAGATGTGACAATACGTTGCTTCGTAGAATTGTCTTTTTTCATCCGCGGATAGATTCATCTTTACCGGTTCCTTGAAGGTGTCATAACTATGTTTCATCTCCTGCTCTATCATTTTTACAAATGGTTTACTCACATCTTCATCTTCGGATTGTATGGAGTAAACAACAGGCACGCGATCGTTCAGCCCCTCGAAAGCACACTTCACGTAGTAACACAATCCAGAAGGAGTGTGCTTTTGGTGTTGATTAGTAAAGCTGCCCTCTGGATTCGGTTGGACCGCTTCCAACTGTTCAAGAAAATACTCAAAGTCTGCGTTAATGATAAAGGGAACCTTAAACGTACGTTGGATCGCTTTGAATGATAAATGCGGGCTAACCTTTGGGTCTGGGAATATAATCTTTCCCATTTTGTTTTTTGAACAATACTCTTGATGAATTGACAATGACGTCTCGGTCTTGAAGGAGTTGAGACATCGTATGCAAAAGAATCGTTCTTCATGATGCTCTGTTGTTTGGGCTGACAAGAGTCTGCTCATATGCTTAACCCAAACGTAATGTTGTTTTTCCTCGTTGTACCAGTCCGTGCGCTTTATCTAAGAGGGTAGACTACTTTTTCATCATATCTCAACACATTGACTGCTATACTCGGATTGTGTTTTTCAACGATGTATATGTCTTTGAAACTGACTGGAAATTTAAGGTCTTTCCAGTTTAAATTCTCTGATGATCTTTTGTAGTTACTCTGTTTTTCCGCGTTTTGCACTACGGGATACATAGCTGACGTCACAGCCCACTTAAAACAATGACTGTCCTCGTTTCGCAAATTGACAATGGCTTTCTTCCTGCCGAGCAATTCGGGAATGTGTTCTGGTCTACTCGGAAGTTTTGCCTTTAGATCATCTTTCAGTAAAATATTAGTCATGTTTTGCTCATATTTTCAGATTACGTTCGTTATGGGGGGTTGCTGGTGTCCGACCAAAGTTGACGTTCCGAAATGTCTCGTAAGGGTGGACCCATGGCTAGTTAGGGAATTCCTCACGGGTGTATGTCCCACACCTAGTGTTCTAGACAAATTATTGGTATCCATATGGTTACGAACTATGCACCCCTTGATATGCAAGATTATGTTGAATACAGAAATGACAATGAGCTGCTAGGGAATTTCTTATTTACTAAAGATGTTTTGAGTGGGGTAGGGCGGGGAGATGGGCTGACTTTCAGGCTAAGGGTTTTTCATGGATTTGATTATTGCGAATTGGACATTAAACTGTGGAGTGCCTATAACGTCGGTGTACGGGTCCCAGATGTGTGTTGAAAGAACGCAGTCGTTGCACGATTCTTAACAGGTCGTTGTTGGACTAACAGAGCCAACTTTAAATGAACTAGAAATCAAAGGGAAAACCGCACATACACCACAGCTTTTAAGATACAATGATTAAATATATCTTTTTTGTAGATGTGTTATATGTAAGTATATGTCATAATACACCCACTGACCAAGTTTGAATGAATAAATGAATGAATGGTGTTTTACGGCACGTCGACACATACATAGGTCATAAAGATGAAGAAATGAAGTAGTAATTAAAAATTAATATAAATATATAAAGATAAAACTATTTACAAATAAGGGATGATATGGTAGTAATATAAACTATATATGTAAATCGACAAATGCCCGTCAACGGGTATATAAACAAGTAAATATATACAAGAACATAGTATAATGATTTATATAGTCTGATTTCTTTCAGGAAATCTCAAACAAGACTAAAATCTATAGTATCAAATAACTCTTTCATAGTATTAACATTGTGGTACCTTTGACGCATAGGATCAAAGTCTAAACATTCCAACAAGATCTTTTTTTACCGTTAACGGTGCAAGGCAGGGTATACATTCTGGTAATTGGTCACCTTGTAATAAATAAGAATGAGTGTATGAGTGTATGCCCTCTCCTTCACCGGGATAGAATAACTTCTTTTCGACGAATGGGTCAACTAGAAGAACGCCATTCTCCGAGTAACGGTTTATATGAATGGAGTTTATTGTTAACTGACAAATTCAAAGCGGCTTGCCAAGAGTTACGAATATATGTGTTAATACAACTTTTAAAATCAGTATAAGGTAATTTGGCATTAGATATATGTAAATCTAATGCTGCTCTAGCAGCACTATAAAGCAGCACTATCAGCTCTATCATTACCACGTATTCTTACATTGATTGGAAGCCAGCAGAAAACAATAACATTATCAACTATAAGAAAATTGAACTTTTGTAAAAGTTTAAGCACAACTGGGTTATAATGTTTCAAATTACCCAGTGCTTGAAGAGATGAAAGAGAATCAGAAAATATTACAAAATGGTCATCATCAGATTCCTGAATATAGTTTAAGGCAAGTTCAATTGCCTTAAGTTCAGGTGAAAAGATAGAGGCCTTGTGTTTGTGAACAGCAGCTGCTGCAGCTACCTTATCTCCATTTTTAGAACCATCTGTGTATATATGTTGAAGGTTACTGTATTTCGATTTAATTTCATTACATTTGCTTTGAAAGACAGTAGGGTCTGTACTGGATTTATTACTATTACAAAGACCAAAAATAATTTTTGTTGGTGTTTCCAAAGTTCACGGTGGAATTTGTGCTACTTTGTACTTGGCAATCAAATTTAAGTCGATTTCAGTGTCTCTTAATTTTGGTTTAATAGGAAGACCAAATGGTATCGAAATTTGGGTTTGAAGGGTTAGATTGTAATTTAATGGCCTATTGAAGGGCTAATTTGTCCCGTCTATGAGACAGTGATGGTTCATTAGCTTCAACATATAGACTTTCGGCTGGTGATGTTCGAAAGGCACCTAAGGCGAGTCGTAATCCTTATTATGTATAGGATAGGCGTATGACTTGCGAGTCGATCCATACACTATTGAGACGTATTCAAGCTTGGATCTGATAAGAGATCTATCAAGTTGTAAAAGTACTTTACGATCTGCTCCCCAATTAGTGTTTGCAACAACTTTAAGTAAACTAAGAGCTTTAAGTCACTTGGCCTTTAAGTATTTAAGGTTTGGTATAAACGTTAATTTACAGTCGAAAATAAGACCTAGAAGTTTTGTCTCATCCACTACTGGTATTGGTGACCAATCCAGTATTAGATGAGGGTCTTCATGATGTTTACGTAGTTGAAAAAAGTACATACAATTAGTTTTAGATTTAGAAATTTTAAAACCATTTTCATCCAACCAGGTCTGAAGTTTATTGAGACATTGTTGAAGTTGTCTCTCAGTAGTGTTCATGTTTTTGCACGATAACATATAACATATAGCAAAGTCGTCAACATATAGAGAGCAATCCACAACATGATTGATGCATAGAACTATACTATTAATGTTTGTATTAACAAGGGTGACAGCGAGTATGCTGCCCTGTGGAACACCCAACTCCTGTTCATAAATGTCAGAGAGGGTTGAACCCATTCGGACACGAAACTGTCTATCATCTAAGAAATTCTCTATAAAAATTGGTAATCGGCCTCTAAGACCAAAGTCATAAAGATCATTCATGAGACCGTACTTCCATGCAGTATCAATACCATACTTCTATGCAGTATCATAAGCTTTCTCCAAGTCAAAAGATACAGCGACTAGATGTTCTTTCTTTGTGAAAGCTTCCTTAATAAATGATTCAAATCGAATGAGATTGTCTTTAGTGCCTCGTTGGCGCCGGAATCCACTTTGATACTTTGTTATCAGTTTGTTTGATTCCAGGTACCAAATGAGTCTCTCATTAATCATGGTTTTACATATACAACTCGTTAAAGCAATAGGGCGATAATTTATTTGGTCCGTATGATCCTTTCGAGGTTTAGGGACTGGAATAACGATTGCTTCCCGCCAGGAATCGGGGAAGTTTCCTGTCACCCAAACGTTATTAAATATATCAAAAACTGTAGAGAGACAGGTTTCAGTTAAATGTTATAATAATTGATAATGGATATCATCAGGACAAGCTGATGTGTCATGAGCATTTTTAAGGGATTCTTTGATTTTTGTTCTTTTAGTTTCATATTTTTCAGAAGAAGAGTTTTTAGAAAAAAGTTTCTGCCAAAGTGTTTGTAATATCTTTGACAGACGTAAAATCTTCATTATCAGTTTTAAGATGATTTACACAACTAGCGTTACCTTTACCGTTTATTTTCAGGACCATGCACCACGTCTTCTTAAGAGATGAGCGAGAAATCAGCCTAGAGATATAAGATCACCAGGATTTCCTTTTGCTATCCTTAATAGTACGACGGGCTTTTGCACGAAAAACTCTAAATGTATCTAAATTATTTTAAGTTGGCCGCAAGTTAAAAGCATTCAATGCAGCTTTACGATCGCTGACTGCCTTTTTGCAGTCATCATCGTACCATGGTTTGTGTGGGCGTTTTGGATTTGCCGAGGTTTTTGGAATAGTTTGATCAGCTATATCATCAAGGGTTTTGGTAAAAAGAGTAGTTGTGTCTTCGACATTCTCGAACACGGGAGGCTTTAATTGTTCCTCACAAAGAGATTGAAACGTAACCCAATCAGCTTTGCGAAGTTTCCATCGTTGCGTTTTTTCGAGAAGTGGAGGGCCGATATGTTCAAGAAATATAGGGAAGTGGTCACTTCCACATAGGTCGTCATGAACACTCCACGAAAAATCCATCAAGAGAGTTGGATCGCATATTGTTAAACCAATGGAAGAATGAGAGCCTGAAGCTGGATGTAAATAAGTATGTGATTTTTTATCATTAAAAAGACATAAATTATTTTTTTGGCTAAGAAATTCTCAACTTTCTTGCCTTTATCGTTCATATCTTTACAACCCCAGATGTAGTTGTGTGCATTAAAATCACCCAAGAGTATAAAAGGTGATGGTAATTTGTGCAACTAGGTGATTTAGACGTTTAAGGTCTAGTGAAGAACTAGGTGTTACATATAAGGCGCATATTGTTATAACTCTGAGCATCGTAACACTGACCGTAACAGGTTGTAAATCCTCCAGCGGCTTTATTATTTATATCACAAATATAGTTATATAATGAATAGTCTTATCACTAGTCTTCAAGAAAGTTTCTTGAAGACAAAATTCAACAGGGTTGGGTTTATTTAAAAATAAGGTGATTTCATCATAATTAGGTTTTAAACCTCGGCAGTTCCATTGAATGACCTTATTTGATTTTGATGTTACTACGGCGGAAGTAAGGGTTTACGGCCTTTGGGGTTGGCAGACTTTGGAGACTTTGGGAGTTCGTGATGTGCTGGATCATCTACCTCCATCTCCATGTCTGCAAATATGTTGTGCAGTACAATCGGATCATCAGATCCTTTTGACTGATTTCCTAACCCGGGAGGTTTTATTTTTCTTGCTGTCACATCCGTGGCAGCAGTTCTGCATGGTGACGAGAACTCTTGGACGAGTTCGTCGGGTTTGCTGGACAATTAGTTGCACCAGAGTCCGTCGATTTTGAAATAGATGAAGTAGATGCAGTAGGTGTAGGAGTTGTTGAGGATATAGTTGAAGGAGTGTTAGGCTTGGACGCCACAAGATGTTTGGGAGCTACAGGAGGCTTATGTAAGAAAGGACCACAGTGTGCGAGGCTGAAGATGTTTTAGAGGAATTCTGAATAGAGAGTGGAAAAGTAGTAAACGTGTCGGTCTATTGTACAGGTTAACACGGTCTGCGGCGCGATTGACCTGGTTGCTGGTTTCTCAACCCTACTCGCATCGGCATAAGATTTGGCGGAATAAGACCCTCAACAAGCTCTATAGCTTCAGGAAAAGAAATGTTCTTTTCAATCTTAACTTTCTGTATTCCCCTCTCGTGCTTCCACTTCGGACAATCCTTAGAGAAAGCCCCGTGGGTCCCCTTGCTGTTAACGCAAGAGGCGGTTGTAATTTGCGAAGTCGCTATGACCCTCCTGGCCTCAAAAGGCCCAGACAGGAGCAGCTTGCTTGCATTTTTCTCTATGGTGACCAAAGAGTTGACAGTTAAGACATCGAAGAAGGTTTGGGAAAAAAGGGTCAACTGATAGAATGATATATCCAGTCTTGATGGTCTTTGGAAGATTTGTGCTGAAAGTAAGCACAAAAGTATTGGTAGGAGTGAGTTTGTCACCCCGCCTCGTACTGATGCGCGTTACCTCAGTCACACATTGAGACCTAAGATTATGAGTCATTTCTTCAAGAGTGCAGTGCTCCAGTTCCCTGGGGCGTACTACACCCTTTGAAGAATTGAGAGAAATGTGAGGAATAACCTCAACACGGATGTTTGCGAAAGTTTGAATTTTAAGGAGATTGTCAGAGTGTGATTTTTTGGCCCATTCAACAAGACGTTTTCCATTATTGAGTTTTTTAACACTCCTTGGCTAACCGGAGATGCCAAGTAAACCCTTTGAGATGGCAAAAGGAGAGTGTCTAGTGATAGGTAGGCATCCTCTAGAGAGATAATATTGAGAAAACGAAGCCAATTTAAATGAGAAATATCCTCATCAGATTCAGATTCGGACTCTTCTCTAAATCGTTTAAAACCAATATGAGTAGTTTTTTGTGCGTGTTTGGTCCCATAATGGTAATTTGATATTAGTTGAAGTCCGGACCAAAGGGGTGTGTTGTAACGCGGAGATAACTACCAGATCTCCACTTCACTCAACCACCAGGATTCCCTTCTCCAATGGCACGGGTTGCCACCCACGGTAAACAGGTGGTTACTTTTCGGGGCGTGGGGGGTGTTCCTACCCCTCTGCTAAGTAACGAGCAGTCGGTTGATTCTTATCACCCTACCACCGACTGGGGGGACCAAGTTTGAACAAACTCACTTCACTTATAGTTTTACTGATAAGAAAGAAAACTGTAAACACATGTTTAACATTTTGACTAAAGGACGCACGTACGGACGTCCGTATCCAATGTACCCACTATATCACCAAAACACAAACGCATATCATATCATCAACTCAATCGCGTTAGTTAACCTATTTGCAATTTTGAGAAGGCCCTAATATTTCTATTGTGTGTATTTGTTTTCTTCTTTTCATGGACACTTTCACGTGCACATGTACATTGTGAAAATGTAAATGGTAGGAAATATGTATACCAATTTAGCTCTAAGGTAAAGGTATTAATACCGAATACAGTATATAGAGTATATAATAGTATGCAGATATCCGAAATATGTTTTTGAAGGACAATAACGCATCTCCTTTCAACAAACATATACTAAACAAAAATCCAAATTACTCACTTTATATTTTAATTAAATTTCTTATTTAAACATATTTTGGAATAGTTGTGTGATAAGTATTTTGTTTTGACCAATAGTTTCTAAAATGTCACATATTTTGAGAATTAACCTCCCTTTCTATGACAACAGGTTATGTGCTGATAAAATACTTCACATGAATCGAAGTCTGCTAAAAGATATAAACTTCTTAAAAATGGTAGGAAATAATATAAAAAATACCCGTAAAAAGTTGACCCGTTTATTGCAGATGTTCCTTCTATAATAAAACGAAACAAGTGTACTCCTAAATTAGCATCCCTTTTAACTGGATATTGTTTTATAATTCAATTAACTGTAATTCAGCGGCGTTAACATTAAATATTTCGAAAATGTATTTTGCAAACACATTTATATAATGGTAATGCTAGTAAATCGTGATGTCAAAGTAATTTTATTTGGCATATTTTAGAATTAGGAACACCGAATGCTGCACTAATTCGCACAAAATCCTATGTACCGAATTGTATAATGTTATAATTTATTTCCGGGAAAACACAGAGACTTGAAAGCTTTAACGTGTGTGGATACAATAAGAGCAGTCGATTTAAACTCGTTATTTTGCAGTTCAGCCGTGTCTCTAATGAAGCATGATATAGACAATACAATGAGGCTATTATTGATATATTCTTAGGTGGGTACTTAGGATTTTTTACTAGTATATTATCACGGTCTGACAGTTTATTTCTTTATTTCCTCCAGATTAGGAGATTTGCGTATATGTTAACAATCAACACAAATGAAAGGTAATAGAATAACATAATATAGATATAAACATGCATCATGATACTAATTATTACTGTACAGATACATATAAAATTATATATACTACACATACAAACATGCCAATACAATTCTGTTTTTAAAAGCTACAATTGCAAAATGATTTTCATTCTATCAAATTTATTTAAACGAAAGTTCAGAATATATTTTTACAATTATGGTATATAATATAAAGTCCAAGCTCTCTCTCTCTCTCTCTCTCTCTCTCTCTCTCTCTCTCTCTCACATTTTATCCAATGAAACATTCATAATGCAAGAAAAGTAAATATAGGGTGTACACTTGCACCAATATCCCTGAACCTTCGGTTCAGTAGACACATAGCAGACGACTGCGCCAAGGCAATTTGGTTTTGTTGGAGTATTAAATAGTATATAACAAATGCCACGATCTGCAATCTGATTGGTTCCGATAATTTGGCATGTGCGCGATCTCGTACTGCTATTAAAAATCCCACGTATTTCATAACATAAATGTGAACAAGTTGTCATGTAATAAACACTGTTTGTTCACGTGATTAAAACAAATTCAATTCAACACATATGTCTTTGATCTGAAGAATACTTTCAGGTTGACAATAACGGTCTAGGAAGCTAATTGCATAATGCCTAGCGCATTGGAGCTACAGACCTCTGTACAGCTTGGGATCGCTCCCTTGTGGAGGCCTGTCTGATTGGAAACTGCATTCTTCATCTCATCTCCCGCTGACGTCCAAATTTGCAGTAAAAACACATTTCATTAAATTTCAATTCAGCCATTTCAATTAATTTCAATTCATGTTGACACCTTATCAGCCAATAATTTATAATATCCTCTTAATTGAACTATAGTTATATTGAAAAGAATTCAGATAGTTGTACAAATGTGACCATAAGGTAGAGACGATAAATTTTACGGAATAAAAAACTCATATACAATCACATTTTCATCAACTTCACATTTATTACATACATGATCAACAACTATTTGTTATGAAGACCGTAATCCTCGATAATAGTACAATACAGCTATACATATGTTCATATACTAAGACCAATATATATTAAAACTGTATGTACGTATATACAGGGTAGAAAAACTATACAGTTTATGTTGTGGTGACAATAAATATTCGCTTAGTTAAGGAGTTAGCTGGGACCAGCTATAAAATGGGCTTATTATATGTCAAATGAAAAGTAATTATGTGTACTAAACGATCCTACCAAAACTAGTTGCACATAGTGGACACTTATTTTTAAAATGGCGCCTAAACATCACAAACCATAAATAAAAAAGGACTAGGTATGATAAGGGACAAAATTGGCCCCCAATATTGAACGTTTTAATGCACAAGTTTTGAATATCTAATTTAGCTTTAAATGAACTGAATCAATATTAAAACTCATTACAAGTACGTTTGAAGGCTCTAATTGAGTTTAAGAGCCTCACAAACAAGGCCTTTTCTTTCAAAAAATGACATTTTTGTTCATTTTCAGCAGTTTTCGATCAGTTTTTGGTCTTGGAAATACAGAGCGCACCCTCGAGCACATCTGATTTTTTGTTGAAACAGGTACTTGATAGGGATGCATCATAAGCCAAAAAACTGCGTGTGCTCGGAGGTGCGCTCTATATTTTTTAGGATCAAAATCTTGCCCAGAAAGGTCAAAATTCTACAAAATATAACAAAATTACCAAAAATACCGTTTTTTGAGACACTATTAAATGTTTTAGATAAATAAAATAAATAAAAATATATTTTGAAGATAGAATATGATCAATTTACTTCAATATGCACAACAGATTATATGTAAATATTACTTTTTTGCATTTTGAATATATTGGGGGCCAAAATACCCCATTATCATACCTTGTCCAAATTTTAGCAAAACATTAACTACCGACTAAAATTATAAGTTTTAGAAAAATGATAGCTCAATAATTCCCTTAAAAATATGATAATTCTATTTTGTTTAATACATGTTTACTTGGAATTAATTACTTAATTCATTTTTGTTCAATAAGAAATGTAATAAAATATGTAAAAACAGGTTTACTACAAAAGAAAAAATCTAAGATATATAAACTTTCTGAAATTATGTCGAACATCTTGCTACTCCGATTTTATATTTTAATACTTAAACATGTAGTTAGGCTACTAATAATATGAAAGTATTTTTACGTTGTTGTTATGAAATGACTATTATATTGCAATATATTTATACTTTGCATGATTTCCAATATCACACAAATACATTTTAAAATATGTTTGGTTAAACTGTATATAAAGGGAGATAATTAATTAATAGTGCTATACTAATCTTATTTGTTTGTTAATGAATTATCTATATATACAATATTCAAATTGTAATTAGCTTACTCATTATTCTGAATAATACATACATGCAACCATCCTGATTTTAATGTTGAAATATTACTTTACTACTCTTTTTTGCTCAGATCAATACGGTTGAATAAATATATATAAGTTTGCTTGCGATCACTTGCAATGTGCAATGTTGAAAACGCGCACTGTTTTGTTGTTTTCGCAATTCAAAGGACTAATTGATCTGGTATTGTTTTTACCTCATACCTGCATTTAATAACTGCGTGTAAAATAGTTTAAAAAATGCGTGACCATTGGTGGATTCTACTTCTTTAGTGAAAATCCATTTCATCTGCGTGACAAATGTAGTTTTTGGAAGGTTGCTTTTCTTCCATATAGTTTTTTGGATGGTTGATTTTCTTTGACAGGATGCTGTCTA
Organism: Cyrtodaria siliqua; assembly: GCA_037043455.1. Lineage (NCBI taxonomy): Eukaryota > Metazoa > Mollusca > Bivalvia > Adapedonta > Hiatellidae > Cyrtodaria > Cyrtodaria siliqua. The sequence goes on from JAWPHD010006509.1 coordinate 68,357, forward strand.
CCACGGAATATTAAGTATATACTTTAGCTCAAAGAAGCTTCTGAATTCAGTTTCTTTGCCAGTTATACAGCGGTTCAGCACTCCATGACTGACTTCGAAGAAAGCGAAATGAATAAGATTCAAAATGACATTTATATACGAAGCGGTCTTTGGGATGGTTAAACTTCTGTACTATTGATTTTATGAATATTGAGTTCTTCTCAACCCGGGGCTAGGGAGCGTGAACGGTTGCAAGCATATTTCACTACCGTTCATGAACTGAGACTGCAATATTTCGTATTTATCGTGTTCGGCCGGTTCCAAAGGTCCACTCTCATACTCTTTTGTTAGTACCGGCAATGGAGGTGAACGTGTGTAGGAAGTGGTAGACACTATTGATATAAATGCGTAAACAGTAGATTGCAAGAATACATTTCGCTCGTAAGTAAGTGCGTGCCTTCAAACGAGAGACGGTGACGACAGTACCTTTATTTTAATTCCAAGAAGTAAGGAACGTTTACGTACAATTTCGCAAGAAATCAAGCTATATTAATAACTGCAATTACCTTTTAAAAACTACAAGACCAGTCCCTCCATACTTTTCGCTATGGTAACTGGAATTAATATCAAATACTTCACATGAGTTTTCCTGAGATCTATACCTCAACGAAACATGTCCAACACTCCAGTTATTGATATGGCATCTGATCAAAATATAATATTTTGTCATTTTCCAGTTTATGAGCCTAATACGATTGTATTGTTTGCTCTCGTCATAGATCTATAAAACCGATACGGCTACCATATACACGTCGATCAAGTATTGTCAGGCACAGATAAATATATTCAGACGATGGACCAGCAATTGATACAGTTGCACAGCAAGTGAAATGGTCTAGGTACCCGGAACTCCATTCACATGTTTGCTCGACTAGCCGTATGTAAAGTATATAGGCTGGAAACAGTACCACAGAAGTGTTCGTGGCTAACACCAACATATGAAGCTTTAAAGCTTCTTGTGTCGGTTTTTGTTTACTCACGGCGATGAAAACGAACGTCTTTGACAAAGATTAGAGAAACACTTTATAATGGTTCAAATAAAGCATCAACTGATTCAGCAGATGACGTCACGAAATTAAAATTGCCAAGTCAGGTAATATTGTCCAGGTAATCTCAGAACCTGGTGATTACGGTTGTTCAATGTCGGCAACATTCAATTTCTGATTTATTTTTCTGGAAACAGCTTATGGTAATCAGTAATAGGGCGGAAATATGGGTTGATTGGACATTACATCTTGCGACGCAGGCAAGTATGCTGCCTTTTTTCGTCAGTATAAAACATTCTAACTGCGCAAAATAGTTACCTGTATACATTTTGGAAATGCTCGTATATATACAAGAAGACATGTAAAACATTCATTTTACTAGGCCAGCTTACCTATCGATACTGCGAAAATGAAACATTTATCGGTATCTGGAGCAACATGACAGCGGATAATATAAAGTGCAAATTCTTCCTGCAGTTTATGACTGACCGGTTGCGACTCAGTTTGTTTCTTGTTTTACGTAATTAGAAATAAAACAATTACCAATGTGATGAGGGTAAAATGAAGTTTCTATTTTCAAAAATAGAATAGCCATGGAAGATGACTCAGGCTACGATAGTGTTTTTGAAACAGGTCTTTAGTAGCCATTTTCGTAAGACAGAAAAGGACGATGTGCAGCGTTTCACCATAGTTTAGATAAACTATGGATGAAGTTGTCGGATTAAAATGTATCGATATTTCAAACCAAGGGCCTGAGTATCGATAAATCAAACCAAGGGCCTGAGTATCGATATTTCAAACCAAGGGCCTGAGTATCGATAAATCAAACCAAGGGCCTGAGTTATTTGTCAGACATGGATGGGAAATGAGTGATAACGGATTGATACAGACGTTTTTGTTGGGGATAAATGACATCAGTCTTCTGTTTAGCACATCATGCATTTGCAGCTGTAAACGGCCATGTTCCAAAGCAGCCTGCGTTTGCATAAGAAACAACATGTTCATGATATCCGCATTTTATTTTGAAATAAATCGGATATATTGTTTTTGAAGCAGTCAGTCTGTCAATCCGTCTGTCACGCCCTTGTGGGCGGAACTCTTCGTGCTAGACTTTTCGAGATATTAAAGTCCGACTTTACAGAAATCTTGATTAGGTCAAAAGGTTTTCATTTAATATTAGTCTGCTACTTTTATTTCGTGTTTGTGTGTGTTGCTTCCGTGTTCAGTATTTATTGACATTCATATTAGCGCTTGTTTAGTGCTGTATGGCGGCCGTAAAAAGTCGCCCCGACTACAAATCAGTAGTGTGATTACTTACTGGTCCTTTGGGATCATAAAACCCAATTTTTTCGAATTTAAAGTAGAATATCGCCTAAACCGGTGCTAGGAGGCGTGAGAGGTGTTGCACTTTACATTACCTCTCAGGAAACCGAGTCTGCTACTTTCATATTTTGTTTGTGTTTGTTGCTTGCAAGGGATCCCTTTTTCAGTATTTATTGACATTGACCGTCTAAGTTCAAAACTCAGTTATTTTTTCTTTAAATTACTTTCCTTTCAGACCGTTGAAGTTAATCAGCTAAAACTGTGTATGAAGCGTGTTTAGGATGAGAGGATGTCAATACAGTTCTGAAATTGACATTCACCATCAAGGTATCAGTGAGATATCGACAATACGGATATTGTATGATGGCGTCCATCGACTTGCTCTAGTTGAGCGTTGCAAACGTAAATCAGACGAACACTTCTGCAACAAAACTAACGCAAGCGCACTATAGGTGCCCAGTACAATGATGCTATCTTAGTTGGAAATTATCAGGGAGAACTATAGTGAAATGGAAATGTAACTTAAGAACAAAACACTTGAGCATTATGAAAGATTTATTCCTCTATACTGTAAATAGTTGCATTGATGGTAACTTATGGACAAAGATATATTTCACAAACCATAAATATAAAAAGTGAACCTCAAACGAAGATATACACGTCGAACAGGAAATGTCGCATTCACAGATCACAGCCAACTGAAACAACCATTAATTAGGTGGATATATCGAAGAAAAGTATGAGGCACTATACTTATAAAAGGGCTGGTACCTCGGTACCGCCTTGGAACGGTTTAGGAAATGTGTCATACTCATACTATCGAATATATTCCTATGGTTCTTTAAAGTGCTCGGAGGACTCCGATACAAGGACAGCCCGGTTAACACTCCCGTCCGACGGACGAGGCTAGGGGAAGTGTCTTGCCACCGAAGTAGCCAGTGGCACCAGTGAGTCTCAGATTTAGAGTTGAACGTGCTTATCCACATTGGTCACAACATTTGACAGATACAGTGCTAAGAAGACGGTAATGTACGGATAGCATTGTTAATGAAAGGATAACATATGCACAAGCCATATATATACGTGCAGTTTTATTTAGCAAAAGGACAAATAGCAATGGTTGTTTTCTTGACAATCATGTGGATATAACGAAGATATAGATTACAAATGGGATAATAATTACAAGTACTTTTTATTTGGACTTAATAGAAGATGAAATGAGTATTTAAATTCAAACACATCAAAAATGTCGTACGTGTTGGTATATATACCGTATATGCATAAAAAAGAAATTAATACAGAGTGTATCAAATATAAATTATCCTATGTGTATATGTTGCAGCTATCCTTTTTAGGAACTGAATTCATACGTTTGATTTCTCTCGTCATAGCCATGCGCCCTGCCGTAGTTCGTCCGATGGTTGTCTGTCCTTGGTAGTTCCCAAATATTTCTCCCTATATATAATTCTGCTTTGTGAACATGAATCTCTTACGAGATCCTAAATTTCGAAAGTTGCCATAGTGAGTTAAAATTATCTCTCTTTAATATATTTACTGAATTCACAGTATCTCCAAGATCCGGCATCTTTCATTGTCACTGTCTCAATATAGCTGTGTGTGGTTGAATATTTGTATGTGACCCCACTCATATGAGCTATAATTGTATGTATGTATGCGTGTATATGTTAATTGTGCCTCCAGACGAGTGTGATATGATGTAGAGATACGGTAGATCAGCGTGTGTTGCAGCTATCCTTTTTCGGAAGTGAATGCATACGTTTGATTTCTGTGTCTATCGACACAGCTAGGTAGTTCGTCCGATGGTTGTCTGTCCTTGGCAGTTCGCAAATATTTCTCCCTAAATATATATATATATATATATATATATATATATATATAGATATATTTAGTGAAGCCTTAAACATGCTAATACAATCGAATTGTAACTGATATCATGGGATGACAGTAGGGTAAGGGTGAGGTTTGGTTAAAATTCCTGGCGTCCTTTATTGCCACTGACCGTTCCAAGGCGGTAGCCCTATTGTCGACCCTTTTTGTGTTTGTGACGTCATTTGTCTTTATTTCTTATTAACATTGCCATTTATGTTTGTCGTTTTGCGTGTTTTGGGGTTTACTGTGTTCTGTGAAAGTTGCATTTCGACTTTTATACTTATTTATGTTTTTTGTGTGTGAGTTTAAAAGGTTTAATATAGGCAATTAATCACTCATATAATAAAACATAGTTAAATTTAAACGCAAACAACAAATAGGAAGTTAAGAAACAAAACAATCTTCATCAAACTGATTTCCAGGAGTCTTTTGGTTTCACTATGACTCGTGTTTGAAGCGGGGGTTTTTTTATGCAAAAGATTGCCTTAGCGTTTGGTGATACATCTCTTTGTAGATTTATGTTTAAAAGACAAAATGAAAAAAAAATCACTTCTGGTCTTTCTTTGATATTTTGAGACATTTGATGTTTTGGCATGTTTTATATTAAAATTAAAAGTAATTCAATTCCGATAATCTAACAGTTTAATTATTTAATAAGTACATTTTAGAAAAATAGTGTCTTCTTTTGTGAGTGTTTTTGTTTTGTTCCATGTGTTAAAAGTACACAATGCAATCTTGAGTTCATTGTCACGAATCAAAACAAATCAAGCATCTAAAAAGTGTCTTCGTTTCTGATACTATGGGATTCCACTACATTTGAGAAATAAAGTAAAAAGTCATTTAAATTGCATTATTATAATGTTTTCTTCAAAGGTAAAATAATTTATATCAATAATATTGATAACTGGCTAATATATACCATACATTGTTCACTAATAAAAATAAACGTATTTTGGCTAGTTCACGAGCTGATTTGTATAAGTGTTTATTTTCCCTCGATGTATTGCATTGGGCATTTTATAGAGCATTAAGGCAACCTCGTAAGGTAATTTAAGAAACTAACAAAATGCGTGATTTGACCAACATGATCTGTGTCCACATTTCCAAAAACGTTTTATTTACCCCCATAAGCAATCCAACCCCCATTTTCTTAGTATGTAGCCCCAAAGGAAACCCTTTCTCCGGAACAAACCTCCCATGTATTACATTGTTACAACTTATTAAAATGAGGACACGGCTCTATAAGAAAAATACACTTTTCTCAAGAGAAACATTTGTTTAATGTGGGCACACAGCCTTAAAGAGCTGTGTCGTCTTTTTTCAAAAATACACTTCCGTAGATTTCATTTTTTTTGTAGCGACTACTCCTCTGAAACTAAAATGATCAGTATGACATGATGTTGGTCCTTATCGAAAATCATTTTGATTCGACATTAAACATTGCTGTCAGCGGCTATCTTTGTTTACACAGAGTTATATAGTAAACATTTATAGTGGCTACTGCTCTGAAACTACTTGACGGATTTTTATGAATCTTCATAAGGGGATGTTAATCTTGATGTCTAGTTGATCCTAGCAAAATTCACGTTGATGTGAATTCCAAGATGGTAGCCACAGTTAAAAATAGATTAAAAAAACAAGTTGGTAGCGACTACTTCTTGAAAACTATAAGCGATATTGAAATGGGATCTTTTCTTATATGATCAGCATGACATGATGTTGGTCCGTGTCGAAAATTATTTTGACTCGACGTTAAACATGGCTGCCAACGATCATTTTTGTTTATATAGTGTTATATAGTAAAAACGTGTAGCGACTTCTCCTCTGAAACAACTTGACGGATTTCCATGGAACTTCACAGGAATGTTTCTCTTTATGTCTAGTTGATCTTAGCATAAATTCAAGTGTTCCGGAAATACAAAAAGGCCTCCACGGCTAAAATATATTTTAAAAATACAATTTTGTGACGTCTACTTTTCAAAAACCATACTTGATATTGATTTGGCACTTTATTAAAATGACTGACATAACATGTAGTTGGTCCTAACCAAAATTCATTTCAATTCCATGTCAAACATGGCTCATGTAGTTGGCCCTAACCAAAATTCATTTCAATTCCATGTCAAACATGGCTGCAAGCGGCCGTCTTTGATTAGATAGAGTTATATAGGAAAAACCTGCGGCCAATACTTCTCTGAAACTAAAAGGTCCTAAATAAAAATTCAGGTTGGCTGGAACTTCAAGGTGGCTGCCACAGCTAAAAATAGATTTTAAAAATACAAGTTTGTGGCTACTACTTTTCAAAAACCATAAGTGGTATTGATTTGGAACCTTACTAATTTGACTTTCGGGACATGCAGTTGGTCCTAAACTAAATTCATATCGATTCGATATCAAACATGGCCACCAGAGGCCATTTTTGTTTACATATAATTATACTGGAAAAACTTATGGCTATTACTCCTCTGAAACTACTTGGTGGATTTTCATGAAACTTTACAAGAATGTTGTTCTTGATTTCTAGTTGGTCCTAAGTAAAAACCAGATCGGCCGGTTATTCAAAATGCCAGCCATAGGTATGAATATATTTTAAAAATACAACTATGTGGCCACTACTTCTCAAAAAAAACACGTACTATTGATGTGGGACCTTTACTAAAATGACTGGCATGACATGTATTTGGTCCATAACAAAATTATTTTGACTTGATATCAAACATGGCCGCCTGCGGCAGTCTTTGTTTGCATAGAGTGCTGGTCCTATTTCCATAAAACTTCACAAGTTCCCATGGCTGATATAGCTATCTATCAGTAGAGCTTCAAGCTCATTGTCCTCTTGTTTAATGTGGACACACCGTCTGAATTGTTCTCATTTTCAAATAAACACTTTTCTTCAGAAAATACATCTCTTTTAATGCCTTAAAGAGCCGTGTCCTCAGTTTAAAAAAGTGTAATAATGTACACATGTAGGGTTTATTACGGAGAAAGAGTTTCCTTTGGGGACAAATACAAAGAAAAGGGGGCTTGGATTTCTTTTTGGTGGTGGGGGTGGGGGGATGGTGGTGAGTAACATTTCAAGGTTTTGGAAATGTAGACATAGATTATGTTGGTGAAATACTCATTTTGTCTTTTTTTTTAAAATGTGAACACACAATTAATCCTGTCAATGTAACATATTTGGAAGGGAATGAATAATATTATATTTTATGACGAAATGTATTTTTTCTATCTGTTGATCAAAATCTATCAGTAGAACGTCAAGGTCATTGATTTCTTGTTTAGTGTAGACACACCGTCTGAAGGACCCTTGTCCTTATTTTCAAATACACACTTTTCTTAAGAAAATACTTTTTTTTTTAATGCGGACACAACACCTTAACGAACCGTGTCCTCATTTTAAAAAGTGTAATAACGTGACACATGGAAGGTCTTTTACGGGGAATTATTTTCTTTTGGGACAAATACAAAGAAAAAAGGGGCTGGATTTCTTTCGGGGTGTGGTCAAAAATTTCAAGTTTTTTGGAATATAGACACAGATCATGTTGGTGAATTAATCATTTTGCCTTTTTATAAAAATCAGGGAGTACGTTATAGGGAGGAGAAACGGGTTCATAAACGCTCTAGTTTATCGATTTATGTTGTCGCGATAGAACGCCGCCGTTTACTATTTTATCGATACAGGTAAATCGATCGTAAGCGCGTTACATTTGAAAAGTTAAAATTTCAGCCAACATCTCAAATTAGGCAGTTATTACAGCCCCTTTTTACGGCTTTCTGTTATAATCAACATCACGAAATTACATTATTGACAAAGATAAATATGTCTACTATTCACTTTTTGTTATTATTAATGCCTAATATAACCCATACTTCGTATCTCGTTTGCAATAGCTTCACACCATTTTTAATACTATAAAATTAAAAATTTAGCTGATATCTCAAAAGGCACATTTTCATCACCACTTTTTAGGCTTTGTCTTATAATCACCACCATGAAATTACCTTCTTTACAAAGATAAATATGTTTACTATTCACTTTTTGTTATTATTAATGCCTAAATAACCCGTAGTCTCGTATCTCGTTTGCAATAGCTATACACTGTCACCATTGTTTATTTGGCGCAGAGTGGCGCCATCTTTGTTACATGGAACCGTCTGGTAAAATGTGCTTTTAAACATGCAAACAAATACACGCTCTGTATCAGAGGACACAGTGTAAATAAATAATACTTATGTTTACATTTAGCACCTTTACTGAGTTTGTAAGTGTAATAATTTATTTTTTCACACACTCGCGAAACAACCGGAAATAGTCATTTTCACGGTGTAGTGAAACACATGCGCGACAACATAAATCGGCAAAACGAGCCCGTTTCTCCTCCCTATAAAGTACTCCCTGTTAAAATGTGGACACACCATTAATCCTGTCAATGTAACAAGTTTGGAATGGAATAAATAAGATTACATTTTATGACGAAATGTATTTTTCTGTCTTTTCGGAAGGAAATGAAATGGAATATATTGCATTTTGTCTTTTTTTTTGAAATTTCGACCCACCATCTATCCTCTCAATGTTATAAGATTTGAAGGGAATATATTTTGTTTTAATTTGGACCTTGTTAATGGTAGAAGTTGTGAATGGAATGAATACGACTTTTTATGAGGAAATGTTTTATCTATTTGGAAGGAAACAGAATAAATTGCTAACTCACAATTTCAGCCAAGCAATAAATTAGTGAAGTTTAACTGCCTCAGCAACATGCACTGTTTTTGTGTAGACTGCGAACTACGACACAGTTGTAATGTTACCTTATAATTGTGAATTTAACCAATACTATCATAGAAAATCATGTCATTCATAAACATTGTTGACTGTGTCCCTATCATATGTGATACCTTTAACTTTTGAAGAATACGGTTAGTAACCCAGACTGCTCCCGAGTGCTTTAATTTTACTCGACCCATCAAATGATGTATTGCATAAGATTGACTGGTTTACGACGAAATTATTCCAGCTCTTGTCTGCTAAAAGTGGCCGTCTTCAAAATGAAGAAAATGAGGCGGTGGCAACATAAATCGTGAATTTGGAACACAAAAAGGCAGGTAATTTCCATGACGCAATAATCTGTATTCCTGTTAATCGTCTTATATGTCTTCTGCTTCAAATTCAATGAATTCAACCAGAACAATCGATCGTTTTTGAACTTCATTTTTTCCGATGTTTTTAAAAAATGGTCAGATACGGCTTTGTAAATGTTTAGGTTTATATGACAATAAAGCGGTATAGAAACTTTTCTTTCTTTCATGAAAAGTTTCATTTTGTATCATACCAATGTTTGAATTTCTTTATCCTTTGAGAAACATGAACACAAAAAACACTTGAAAAAAATGTGCAAAATCGAGTTACTCGAATTGGGACAAGATTATGATGAATACATACATGTGATAGAGCATTTTCAGTACATATGGCTGACCAATTTCTTTGCTATTTTTTCAGAAGGTTTTCTGTTTTTAGTTTTGATACGTTAACTCCTCAGTTTAGATTATATTAATTTGGATATTATTTACGTTTTGAAAATCATTTTTGTCAAATTACCCCAAAAAATCCAGCGTTACACTCGCCCTTTCTCCCGTTCGTTCATCTTCTCCTTTAACGGTTATTTCTGTACCGCCAAATATAAAACTAAGCAAAACCTCTCTGTCTAAACTTCCATCACGGTCTGGTAATACAACATTTAGGGTTCCTATCTTTATACAGCCTTGGTCAACATACATTGGATTTTTTAATTCTGTTGCATATATATCAAAACCTAGTACCTTTTGATCGCGGTCTACAGGTGTATATATTTGTTTGTCAAGAGCTTTATCCACTGCGATGGACTGTCCTCGCTCGACATGTTTTGAGAATATATCATTGCATTGTACACCGCTATCTGTAACAACCTTTTTGCTTTCTTGGTGAACACCTTCTTGAAAATCGTTCATACAATTTACACCATATGTATATCTCAAGACTCTCTCTGTAATTGCTTTTGGACTATGTCCGAATATTACCGCCCCTTTCATAATAGAAGATGACGCATCGATTGGAATGATGATATCGATACCAGGAAATGACGATCTAACTGCCTGCTGCAACATGGGAGAGTCTGAAAAGCCCCCTACCATCAAAATTGCCTTGACATCTCTAACATTCGTATCTCGCATCAGCGTCTTTACGTGTCCTACAGTTTTATTAATGGAGACGTCGAAAAGGCTTTTCATCACACTAGCATGGCATTTAAGCTTGTCTCCCCCAAATTCTATGTTGTTGGCATATTTGGAGGCTGAAATAGCATCGGCAATCGTACGCTTTGTTTCTTTCTCGAACATGTTAGCTAACGAAAGAGGGAACCTCATAACGACTCTTGCACTTGTGTCAGGACTTATATTCTTCTTCTTAACTTCAAAATCTCTCCATAAATCGAGCCAATCTTCCGCTTGTTCTTTTGCAAACTTATCGTATATTTTCTTGCCAACCAGATCAATCAATAGGTTCTTTAGTGCTTCATCAACTAGTATCCCACCCCAACCACCACCACTAGCAGCGTGGACCTCCTTCAGGCTGCCAGATTTTTTAACTTCGTGAACTGTAATATCTATGGTTCCACCTAAAATTATACAATTATATCTCTATTAACATATTAACTTAAAAATTGGGCATACATTGTTTTATGCAACACTACATATGTTGTCTGAAGTTGTTTATGTTGACTCTTGTATTAGTTTAAATGTGTTTAGTCCCCTATCGGTGTGTCACTGGAGGGGATTTCAGATTTGCCATCCGTCCGTCCTTCAGTCCGTCACACAAATACGGATCCAGCGATAATGAGAAAAGTATTAAACATATTTATATGACACTATGTTGGCAGAGGGTAAGGAGGGGATTATGCACTTTAGTTTACTTTGCTGTGGCAATGGAAATAGTAAAAATACACAAAATATATGGATCCTTTGAAAACAAAACAAATACTTAAGATAATTTAATGAAAATCTGTGGAGTGAGCAGATTATGATCATCATTTTGTTTTATTGATATGTCAAAAAGTGTGATTGCTATGGCAACAGAAATTGTAAAGTATACATAAAATACACTGTTACTAAAATTAGAAAAAAAGGTTTTCGCCCAATAACTTTAGTGAGGAACAAGATATTGCAATAAAACGTTATATGTAGGTAGGAACAGGAAGTTTGGAATTGCATTTAGAGTCACTGGGGTCACTGGGGTCAAGGTCACTGTTACGAAAACTAGATAAATGGTTTCTGCGCAATAGCTTTAGTTAGGAATGATATATTGGCCTGACACTGCTTATATAAAAAGCAAGTTTGGGATTGCATTTGGGGCCACTTGTCAAGGTAAAGGTCACTGTTTCCGCTCAAAAACTTTACTAAGGAATGAGATATTGTAATGAAAATTTATTTGTAGGTAGCTTGTTTGAAAACGAAGCTTGGGATTGCATTTGGGGTCACTGGGTTCAAGGTCAAGGTCACTGTTACTAAAAACAGAATAACTGTTTCTACTCATTAACTGTTTCTACTCATTAACTTTACTAAAGTGCCAGTCACATTGGCCTTACGACTTCTTGAAGAAAATGAAGAAAATCGCAAGAGATCGAAGAAAATCGTGCAGTAAGCCGTATGCAGTCGCAGGCGATCGCAGATACTCGTACAACCAAAATCGGTCGCAGCAAGGTTTTTGAACATGCACAAAAACCTTGTTGCGACCGAAGTGATCGCAAGAGGTCGAAAGCAGTCGTGCTACTTGTTGCACGACCTGTTGCATGCTGTCGTGTACGATCACAGATGATCGCAAAACTTTTTGGTCTCCGCCGCCTCGCACGACCAACTGCTACCGATTGCACGACCTGTTGCATCTCCGTGCGATTGTTCGTGCAATAGCTCGTGCACGTTCACGACATGTGGTACGAGAAGTAGTGAAATATCACGACCTCTTTGCGATAGGCAGGCCAGTTGCAGAATTTAAATATATATTTATATTGTAATTATTATTTATTTATTAAAATAGTCAGTATACTAACTTAATTAAAAATACAAATCAAATATAACCTTTAGAAAATAGCATTTCATGAAATATTAAAACAGTCTTTCGTTGAATGTCAAGTTGCAATTAACATAATACATGTATGAAACGTTTATTCTCTGTATACATAAAGGAGAAAACATATTTTCGACTTGATTTTATATATTTAATAAATATTATTAGGAACCGAAAAAAGGCAGGTCACCCAGGAGGTGGAGTGGTATGTGTGTATCTGAAGATCAGCTGAAAGCAGAGAACAAAAAAACACCCGCAAGATTGCAGACTCGGGTTTATTGTGTCTGTTTTTCCGACACCCTGGCTTTGAGGCCCCGGTTTTAGTAGCACTCATATATCTGCTTCTACCTCGCATTTTATGAACAATTTCCCGAACTTCGGGATTATAAAAATCGCCGAACAAAACAGCCTCTCCCGCATTTTCTCCATGGTATCGTACCCCACGTTACCCACAACCTACAGGTTCGAACTTCAACTGAACAGGACCGCCAGGGAGTTCCCTCCATATACATGTATATTATATATACACTAGAGTGTCCATAAACGACCGTTAGAATGGTTTGCACGGGTTGCAGTAGGTGTTAAAATAATTGAAAATAACGAAGTATCCTAACTTTGATTATCTTCCGGGCCCCCAGCAACCGAGGTGGGGGGAGGCGGGCTAAGGGGGTTGTTATATATGTACTCGTAGCTTTGACCCCAGGGATGAGATCCGGACTGGGATCGGACTTGCAGGTCAAGGTTACATGTCAGCACGGGTTACATAAGCTCTTAGAACGATTGAAAAGTGTCCGCACTAACTAATTATCCTGTTTTAAAGTATAGGACTATTTGATTATCTGCCCCTAGCAACCGAGGGGGTGCTGCTAAGGGGGTTGTTGTATATGTACTCGTAGATTAGACCCCTGGGGTGAGATCCAGACTGGGTTCCGACTTATAGGTCAAGGTTATATGTTAGCACGGGTTGCAGACGTTCTTAGAAAAGCTGAAAAACAAACCTTTTTATTGAAAGTGGCCTGAGGTTCGAACCTTAACCACACGGTCATGGTTAGCCGGGACCCGAACGAGGGCAAGGTGTCTGGTCTTAGAACCTAGGGTCGGACCCGGACTAAATTCGGACTTATTGGTCATTTGTGCACTTAAACTCGTGCATTGAAATTTATAAATCTTTATGAAGTATTGGTATGTTTATAAGTCGGAACCCAGTCTGATGGAGAATGGCTTTGTGGGTTCGACCCCCGCTACGATCAACCGACTCTTTATGGGAAAGAAACTTAGTGGTTTTTGTTTTATACTGGTGCTTCCAACGAACATTGGTTCGGAAACTATGTACCTGTAAATAACTGTATGCATTCAAAGTTTATTTTTGTAGAATTAAATTATCATTTATCTTCCTATGTATTCCCATATTTATGCGGATTTTAGCTATCATATATCGTCACTTTGAAAATATTTATCTCCAATATGTATTCACTTCTCATTTCAACAGCATTCGACGTAAAAACGTGCAATTGAGACAACTAAACAGTTGAACGCAGGAGATATTTCTGTTCCGTTCTTTGGTTGCATCCTGATTTGGTTGAGTATTATAATACTAGGGCTAAGACACAAATGACAAGTTGTTTTATGTATTTGAATAGCAAATAATATTTTCTGTAATTCCTGAGACTCCCAAATTAAATGTTCACACCAGGCCTCCAAATAAAACGACCGATCACACAACCGATTGCAACAGGCTGGGAATACTCGCAGCTATTTCCGATCACTCGCACTACCAGTCACAAGCAGTCGTGCTGCCGGCTGCAAAATTCTGCAAGTGATTGCAGGTAGTCGTACGACAATTCGAAAGCAATCGTACGATATGTCTAAAATCTTTGGGACCACACCCACAATTGCTACAGCCATTTGTTATGCGATCAGTCTTTTCAGTGCTCGGAGTGTGACTGCAACGTCTGTGATTGACCCCGACCTTCTCGCGATTATCCCGGTCTGCGACTGGGGGAAATCGCAAGCGATCGCAACTCAGTATGACTGAGGCTTTAGGAATGAGATATTGGCCTGAAGCTTGGTGAGTAGGTGGCTTATATGAAAAGCACGTTTGGGATTGAATTATGTTCAAGGTCACTGTTACTAAAATATGCCCGGTAGGGGACGTGTATTGCTCTGCTATACCTGCGCATCTTGTTCCTTTGTGTTACACCTGTAGCATTGTAATAATTTGTATGAAACACCTATGTAAGGTTGAATGTTTTACCTCCAGCATCTAGAATCATGTACTTTGTTCCTGCAACAAACTTGGAGATGGAAACACACAGAGAGATGACGGCAAAATATTGATGCGGCTTCTGGTTCCAACGCTATTATCAATTTGGACGTATCAATACCGGCCTGTAAAATTACACACAATTTTCATATACTTAGTTTCTATAAATAAACGACATCAAACTGGTAAACAAATGTATACTAATGATAAAGTTTACCTCAAATCGATATGTAAGGCTGAGAACTGTTTTGAGGAAATACACATACGATTGCATGAGTATGATAACAACATTACAAATGAAAGTAATAAATTACTTCTAAAGCCGCTTCCCTCATAAACTGCTTGGCTGAGTCCGTCCATATTGCAGGAACGGTTAGCACCCAACTGATGTCTTGCTTCGATATATGTCCTGTTAGTCTTGTCTTCGCTACTTCAAGCATGTCATTCGTAAGATACCTAATCGTCTTGGAGAAAATAGTCATTGCTGGTAACGATTTCCCCATGTTGTCTTCGATTGTTACTTGGCGATTTAGTTTCTAAAACAGAGCTTCAGTTTAAATTTAAATATGTCAAGTTAAATACCTTACAACAGAGTATAATGTCTTACTCCTTATATCTCAATTCGTCTTAGAGACGTTCGCTTGGTGGTCGGAGCTAAGGGTACGATGACACATCTCCGACCATCACGGCGTGTACAATAGCCAAACTTAACCTTACTAACGTATCGTGCAAATATTAGTACAATATACTAGTACACTGTATGTGTGAAGGCACACAAACACAAGCGTTTTCCGAAGCAACAAACCACATGAAGAGGAAACACCGCAGACATATTAAATACTGCACCAGGACTCGAACCGACGACCTCCCGATTGCAGGCCAGACGCTCTTACTACTATTCCAGTACTCGAACCCACTACCTCCCGATTGCAGGCCAGACACTCATACTACTGCACCAGGACTCGAAGCCACGACCTCCCGATTGCAGGCCAGACACTTTAACTAATGCACCAGGACTCAAACCCACGACCTCCCGATTACAGGCCAGTCACTCTAACTACTGCACCGGGACTCGAACCCACTACCTCCCGATTGCAGGCCAGACACTTTAACTAAAACACCAGGACTCGAACCCGCGACCTCAAGATTGCAGGCCAGACACTTTAACTACTGCACCAGGACTCGAACCCACGACCTCCTGATTGCTGGCCAGACACTCTAACTACTACACCAGGACTCGAACCTACGACCTCCCGATTGCAGGCCAGACACTCTAACTAGTGCACCAGGACTCGAACCCACGACCTCCCGATTACAGGCCAGACACTCTAATTACTACACCAGGACCCGAACCCACGACCTCCTTATTGCAGGCCAGACACTCTAACTACTACACCCGGACTCGAACCCACGAACTCCCGATTGCAGGCCAGACACTCTAACTACTGCACCAGGACTCGAACCCACGACCTCCCGATTGCAGGCCAGACACTTTAACTACTACACCAGGAATCGAACCCACGAAATCCCGATTGCAGGCCAGACACTCTAATTACTGCACCAGGACTCGAACCCACGACCTCCCGATTGCAGGCCCGATACTCAAACTACTGCACCAGGACTCGAACCCACGACCTCCCGATTGCAGGCCAGGCACTCTAACTACTGCACCAGGACTCGAACCTACGAACTCCCGATTGCAGGCCAGACACTTTAACTACTGCACCAGGACTCCAATCCTCGACCTTCCGATTGCAGGCCAGACACCTTAACTGCTGCACCAGGACTCGAACACACGACCTTCCGATTTCAGGACAGATACTGTAACTACTACACCAGGACTCGAACCCACGACCTGCCGATTGCAGGCCAGACACTCTAACTACTACACCAGGACTCGAACCCACGACCTCCCGATTGCAGGCCATACACTTTAAATACTGCACCAGGACTCGAACCAACGACCTCCCGATTGCAGGCCAGACGCTCTAACTACTTCACCAGTACTCGAACCCACGACCTCCCGATTGCAGGCCAGACACTCATACTACTGCACCAGGACTCGAAGCCACGACCTCCCGATTGCAGGCCAGCCACTTTAACTAATGCACCAGGATTCGAACCTACGACCTCCCGATTACAGGCCATTCACTCTAACTACTGCACCGGGACTCGAACCCACGACCTCCCGATTGCAGGCCAGACACTTTAACTAAAACAGCAGGACTCGAACCCACGACCTCAAGATTGCAGGCCAGACACTCCAACTACTATACCAGGTCTGGATCACACGACCTCCCGATTGCTGGCCAGACACTCTAACTACTACACCAGGACTCGAACCCGCGACCTCCCGATTGCAGGCCAGACACTCTAACTACTACACCAGAACTCGAACCCACGACCTCCCGATTGCAGGCCAGACACTCTAACTACTGCACCAGGACTCGAACCCACGACATCCCGATTGCAGGCCAGACACTTTATCTAATGCACCAGGACTCGAACCCACGACCATCCGATTGCATTCCAGACACTTTAACTACTACAAGAGGACTCGAACCCACGACCACCCGATTCCAGGACTGACACTTTAACTACTACACCAGGACTCGAACCCACGACATCCCGACTGCAGGCCAGACACTTTAACTAATGCACCAGGACTCGAACCCACGACCTCCCGATTACAGGCCAGACACCCTAACTACTACACCAGGACTCGAACCCACGACCTCCCGATTGCAGGCCAGACACTTTAACTTCTACATCAGGACTCGTCCCCACGACCTCCCGATTGCAGGCCAGACAATCTAAATATTACACCAGGACTCGAACCCACGACATCTCGATTTCAGACCAGACACATTATCTACTACACCAGGACTCGAAGCCATGACCTCCCGATTGCAGGCCAGACACTCTAACTACTACACAAGGACTCGAACCCACGACCTCCCGATTGCAGGCCAGACACTCCAACTACTATACCAGGGCTCGAACCCACGACCTCACGATTGATGGCCAGACACTCTAACTACTACACCAGGACTCGAATCCACGACCTCCCGATTGCAGGCCAGAGACTCTAACTACTACATCAGGAATCGAACCCACGACCTCCCTATTGCATGCCAGACGCTTTAACTTCTTCATCAGGACTCGACCCCACGACCTCCCGATTGCCGGCCAGACACTCTTACTACTGCACCAGGACTCGAACCCACGACCTCCCGATTGCAGGCCAGACACTCTAACTACTGCACCAGGCCTCGAACCCACGACCACCCGATTGCAGGCCAGACACTCTAACTACTACACCAGGACTCGAACCCACGACCACCCGATTCCAGGCCAGACACTCTAACTACTACACCAGGACTCGAACCCACGACCTCCCGATTGCAGGTCAGACACTTTAACTAAGGCACCAGGACTCGAACCAACGACCTCCGGATTGCAGGCCAGACACTCTAACTACTACATCAGGACTCGAACCCACGACCTCCCGATTGCAGGCCAGACACTTTAACTTCTACATCAGGACTCGACCCCACGACCTCCCGATTGCAGGCCAGACACTCTAAATACTACACCAGGACTCGAACCCACGACCTCTCGATTGCAGGCCAGACACTTTAACTACTACACCAGGACTCGAACCCAAGACCTCCTGATTGCAGGCCAGACACTCTAACTACTGCACCAGGGCTCGAACCCACGACCTCCAGATTGATTGAAGGCCAGACACTCTAACTACTGCACCAGGACTCCAACCCACGACCTCCCAATTGCAGGCCAGACACACTAATTACTGCACCAGGCCTCGAACCCACGACCTCCCGAATGCAGGCCAGACAGCTTTACTACTGCACCACGACTCGACCCCACCACCTAAAGATTGCAAGCCAGACACTATAACTACTGCACCAGGACTCAAACCCACGACCTCCCGATTGCTGGCAAGACAATCTAAATAGTTCACCAGGACTCCAACCCACGACCTCCCGAATGCAGGCCAGACACTCTAACTACTGCACCAGGACTCGAACCCACGACCACCCGATTGCAGGCCAGCCACTCTGACTACTGCACCAGGACTCGAACCCACGACCTCCAGATTGCAGGTCAGACACTCTAACTGCTGCCACAGGACTCGAACCCACGACCTCCCGATTGCACTCCAGACTCCCTTACTACTGCAACAGGACTCGAACCCACGACCTCCCGATTGCAGGCCAGACACTCTAACTACTGCACCAGGACTCGAACCCACGACCTCCCGATTACAGGCCAGAACCTCTAACTATTACACCAGGATTCGAACCAACGACCTCCCGATTGCGACACTTTAACTACTGCACCAGGACTCGAACCAACGACCTCCCGATTGCAGGCCAAACACACTAACTACTGCACCAGGAATCGAACCCAC
Organism: Cyrtodaria siliqua; assembly: GCA_037043455.1. Classification (NCBI taxonomy): domain Eukaryota; kingdom Metazoa; phylum Mollusca; class Bivalvia; order Adapedonta; family Hiatellidae; genus Cyrtodaria; species Cyrtodaria siliqua. The sequence continues at coordinate 87,388 of JAWPHD010006509.1, forward strand.
GACCTCCCGATTGCAGGCCAGACACTCTAACGACTACACCAGGAATCGAACCCACGACCACCCGATTCCAGATCAGACACTTTAACTACTACAGCAGGACTCGAACCCAGGACCTCCCGATTGCAGGCCAGACACTTTTACTAATGCACCAGGACTCGAACCCACGATCTCCCGATTGCAGGCCAGACACTCTAACTACTACAGCAGGACTCGAACCCACGACCTCCCGATTGCAGGCCAGACAATTTAACTACTACATCAGGACTCGACCCCACGACCTCCCGATTGCAGGCCAGACACATTAACTACTACACCAGGACTCGAACCCACGACCTCCCGATTGCAGGCCAGACACTCTTACTACTGCACCAGGACTCCAACCCACGACCTCTCGATTGCAGGCCAGACACTCTAATTACTGCACCAGGCCCCGAACCCATGATTGCAGGCCAGATTGCCTAACTACTGCACCAGGACTCGAACCCACCACCTAAAGATTGCAGGCCAGACACTCTAACTACTGCACCAGGACTCAAACCCACGACCTCCCGATTGCAGGCCAGACAATCTAACTTCTGCACCAGGACTCCAACCCACGACCTTCCGATTGCAGGCCAGACACCTTAACTGCTGCACCAGGACTCGAACCCACGACCTTCCGATTTCAGGCCAGATACTGTAACGACTACACCAGGACTCGAACCCACGACCTGCCTATTGCAGGCCAGACACTCTAACTACTACACCAGGATTCGAACCCACGACCTCCCGATTGCAGGCCATACACTTTAAATACTGCACCAGGCTCGAACCAACGACCTCCCGATTGCAGGCCAGACGCTCTAACTACTTCACCAGTACTCGAACCCACGACCTCCCGATTGCAGGCCAGACACTCATACTACTGCACCAGGACTCGAAGCCACGACCTCCCGATTGCAGGCCAGACACTTTAACTAATGCACCAGGATTCGAAGCCACGACCTCCCGATTACAGGCCATTCACTCTAACTACTGCACCGGGACTCGAACCCACGACCTCCCGATTGCAGGCCAGACACTTTAACTAAAACAGCAGGACTCGAACCCACGACCTCAAGATTGCAGGCCAGACACTCCAAATACTATACCAGGTCTGGATCACACGACCTCCCGATTGCTGGCCAGACACTCTAACTACTACACCAGGACTCGAACCCGCGACCTCCCGATTGCAGGCCAGACACTCTAACTACTACACCAGAACTCGAACCCACGACCTCCCGATTGCAGGCCAGACACTCTAACTACTGCACCAGGACTCGAACCCACGACATCCCGATTGCAGGCCAGACACTTTATCTAATGCACCAGGACTCGAACCCACGACCATCCGATTGCATTCCAGACACTCTAACTACTACAAGAGGACTCGAACCCACGACCACCCGATTCCAGGCCTGACACTTTAACTACTACACCAGGACTCGAACCCACGACATCCCGACTGCAGGCCAGACACTTTAACTAATGCACCAGGACTCGAACCCACGACCTCCCGATTACAGGCCAGACACCCTAAATACTACACCAGGACTCGAACCCACGACCTCCCGATTGCAGGCCAGACACTTTAACTTCTACATCAGGACTCGTCCCCTTGACCTCCCGATTGCAGGCCAGACAATCTAAATATTACACCAGGACTCGAACCCACGACATCTCGATTTCAGACCAGACACATTATCTACTACACCAGGACTCGAAGCCATGACCTCCCGATTGCAGGCCAGACACTCTAACTACTACACCAGGACTCGAACCCACGACCTCCCGATTGCAGGCCAGACACTCCAACTACTATACCAGGGCTCGAACCCACGACCTCACGATTGATGGCCAGACACTCTAACTACTACACCAGGACTCGAACCCACGACCTCCCGATTGCAGGCCAGACACTCTAACTACTACATCAGGAATCGAACCCACGACCTCCCTATTGCATGCCAGACGCTTTAACTTCTACATCAGGACTCGACCCCACGACCTCCCGATTGCCGGCCAGACACTCTAACTACTGCACCAGGACTCGAACACACGACCTCCCGATTGCAGGCCAGACACTCTAACTACTGCACCAGGACTCGAACCCACGACCACCCGATTGCTGGCCAGACACTCTAACTACTACACCAGGACTCGAACCCACGACCACCCGATTCCAGGCCAGACACTCTAACTACTACACCAGGACTCGAACCCATGACCTCCCGATTGCAGGTCAGACACTTTAACTAAGGCACCAGGACTCGAACCAACGACCTCCGGATTGCAGGCCAGACACTCTAACTTCTACATCAGGACTCGAACCCACGACCTCCCGATTGCAGGCCGGACACTTTAACTTCTACATCTGGACTCGACCCCACGACCTCCCGATTGCAGGCCAGACACTCTAAATACTACACCAGGACTCGAACCCACGACCTCTCGATTGCAGGCCAGACACTTTAACTACTACACCAGGACTCGAACCCACGACCACCCGATTGCAGGCCAGACACTTTAACTGCTACACCAGGACTCGAACCCAAGACCTCCCGATTGCAGGCCAGACATTCTAACTACTGCACCAGGGCTCGAACCCACGACCTCCAGATTGATTGCAGGCCAGACACCCTAACTACTGCACCAGGACTCCAACCCACGACCTCCCAATTGCAGGCCAGACACACTAATTACTGCACCAGGCCTCGAACCCACGACCTCCCGAATGCAGGCCAGACAGCTTAACTACTGCACCACGACTCGACCCCACCACCTAAAGATTGCAAGCCAGACACTATAACTACTGCACCAGGACTCAAACCCACGACCTCCCGATTGCTGGCCAGACAATCTAAATACTTCACCAGGACTCCAACCCACGACCTCCCGAATGCAGGCCAGACACTCTAACTACTGCACCAGGACTCAAACCCACGACCTCCCGATTGCAGGCCAGCCACTCTGACTACTGCACCAGGACTCGAACCCACGACCTCCAGATTGCAGGCCAGACACTGTCACAAAATGTCACGGGTAGAGCGTACTGTTCGTACATAGCTCTTGTAAGTTATCGGTTACACCCAAAATCTATTGTTCGAGTTGAAACAATTTCACAATATTCATGATCTATTCATGTAACACGTAAAAGCGTGCACATTTTAAGTGGCCGCCAGAGAGGCCGTGTCATAAGTTTAGTTTTGTGCTAATGCATGTAAACGTATAGGTATATTTTCCTTAAACGGCAAAATTGTATAAGGGGCCTCTCGTGTAGATTCAATACTGTAGATTTAGCCACGTTTGTCACGGACTGAACGGGGGAAATAATGATTTAGGCGTAATGTTTGCTATAAAACCCATTGTCTTCTAGCTCTCGCCGGGATCATCGATAGTACTTTGTTGGAACAGAGATTGGACGGCAAAATTCATAGGCAACATGTGGTTAGCAATTTTATTAAACTTTTATCGTACATTTGTATTCAGTGGGCGGCGCCATCTTGTTTGGCGGTTACGACATCCGGTTAGCATTGATGTTTCTCAAACATAACTTTAAACTAGCATATGATTTTGAAGTTACTTTATTAGATGTAATTATTGTAATTGATCATTAATTGTAAAACAATATTAATTTGATAACAGTGGATAATAGGTGCATTAGTTAACGTTGGCGTATAACTCGGTGATTGTAATGCACGATTGTTAACATTAGTTAACAATGAGATGAGTGACAAGAATAAATGCGTGCATGCATAACTCAGTGAGGGTAATATATGAGTAATTTGATCATGTTTATATTACATGTATTAGGGGCATTGATTTAACAGCGACGTACATAGCGTATACATGGCGTTGTAGAATATGTATACATTGCTACTCATCATTAGTACAGCTTACATATATTGATTGAATAATGATTTGTTTGGGTAATGGTAATTATGCAAGATTGTTATGTTTGTCAACCGACATCTAAAACGTATGTATAATTACAGCCTAAGCCATCAAGGATATAAACCATCCAGGGATGAATATAAGCCATCCAGGATATAAGCCATCCAGGGATGAATATAAGCCATCCAGGATATAAGCCATCCAGGGTTGGAGTAAGCCATCTAGGTTTGGATATCCAGGAGTGGAGCTAAGCTTCCACGAATAACGTTTACGAGCGGTGGAGACGGTCCCCGTACCTGCGTCAGCATAGCCAGGTTTTACTAACGACAACCCCCGGGACACAAGGTGGGCCCGTTACCAATCCTCACTGGAGGAATATCATTCACAATCTCAGTGGAGATTAACTATCATTGCATCGCGTCATCAACCCTTACAGAAGGCATTTGATGACAATCATCCATTGAATTCGCGCATCATCATCTTCATGAGCTCTCGCGCATCACAGTTATCGCGCTAGATCAACATTGTTATAGCTTTAACAACACTTTAGTGTCTTAGACATTCAGTATTTATAACAATACTAAGAACGTCTTAAACGTTCAGGAGAACATTCTTTTCATAGTTCATTTGTGTATTCGCTTGTTTTTTTTAGATAATTGTATATATATTAAACATATTTTAAAAGTTGCATTAAACTTATGTAAATGCATTCACCGTCATTGATTCTTTCCTGAGTTAGCCCAACCACTAAGGTCATCCTGTGACAACTGGTGTCAGAAGTGGGATTTTGGGCGACTACGGAGGGAAAGAATCAATAAGTGATCTTTATTATGATATACTAAATCTCTACTTATTATTTTAGAATTGTGTACCACCCTCTGATCCATCAAGGCGACTGTCGACGATCACGGCCACAGCTTGGAAGACAAGTCAAGACACGACAAGGGTAGGGTGAGTCCAAACTGTTGTTTTGTCCGTTCTTTCCTTGGCGCGAGGTCGCAGTGGTCTACACGAGTGGGTCTGAGGCACTTTTGCTCAATAATTTGGGTGTTTGTTTTTACCTCCCTTGATATACACATAGTATCCAATTAGGTTGGCGAACAAGACGTTCTACTCATGTTGTGACACTCGAATATACTTATATTAATGGGAGAAGTAAATATACATGTACATGTTATGCACATTTCTATGATTGTTTAAGGTTATGTCCAATATCAAATATAGATATTTTATGTAGTGTATATGTTTTGTGGAAGCTAGATACTATCTATACATAACCGTTAGGAGTTAGCGCTAGTACAAATGTGTATGTAACTTGTCCTATGATGATGCCCAGGTATTTACTGAGGACACAGTGACTTACCATTAGTAGTTAGTTGAGTAGAATTATTAGTGACGTGTGTATTGTAATTATTGTAGTGTGTAGTTCACAATGTCTATAACCATGACGTCCATAAAGGATCTTACGGAAATGGGTAAGGAGTTAGGGTATGCTGGAGAGGAGCTTAGAACCTTTGTTAAAGACGAACAGGCTAGGGAAAGGGAATTTAGACTTAAGGAAAGAGAATTAGAGAAAGTAGACTAGCCACAGAGAAGCTAGAATTAGAAAGTAGATTAGCTAAAGAGAAGTTAGATGCTGATAAAGAGAAGCTAGATGCTGATAAAGAGAAGTTAGAATTAGAAGGTAGATTAGCTACAGAGAGGTTAGAATTAGAAGGTAGGTTAGCTAAAGAGAAGCGAGATGAAGAAAGTAGACTAGTAAGGGAGAAGCAACAGTTAGAACATGAGAGGTTCGAAACAGATGGTAGACTAGCTAAGGCTAATATGATGATGGAGAGGGAGAAAAAAGAGTTTGAGCATAAGTTAGCTTTAGAGTTGGAAGCAGCTAAGACACATAGTAAGGACAGTGGAACGGTAGGGAGAGATAGTTATTCTGGGAAGTTAAAAGGTTCGAAGTTACCATACTTTGATGCTGACAAAGATAACATGGACAGTTACTTGTTACGGTTCGAACGGTATGCTGAGTTACAGGAATGGACCAACGATAAGTGGGCAGTTCATTTAAGTGCGTTATTGAGAGGCAATGCCTTAGATGTATTTTCTAGATTACCTAGTGTAGATGCTCTTGACTATGACAAGTTAAAGGATGCTCTTTTAAAGAGATTTGAGTTAACTGAAGAAGGTTTTAGAAAGCGGTTTAGAGCTTGTCTGCCTGAGAAAGGCGAGTCATTTATTCAGTTTATTAGTAGGTCTAGAAATTACTTAGATAGGTGGTTAGAGTTGGGGAAGGTAGCGCAGACTTATCAGGGCCTCATAGATTTCTTGTTGCGGGACCAGCTATTCAATGTTTGTAGTTGAGATCTGTTCTTATTTCTTAAAGAAAGAAAACTAACTAGTGTAGATGAAATGGCAACTCAAGCAGATCAGTTTGCCGAGGCTAGAGGTGGAGCTCATAATGTAGTGTCGAAAGACAGAACTTTTAGAGATAGGCAAGGGGACGATCAAAAACAGAAAGGCCAGAGTGGAAACTATAGAGGTGGAGGTAGTTCGATGGGTTCTAGAGGAGGTAGCAATAGGGGTAACATAGGTAGACCTTTTATTCGTTGTCGTCACTGTAATGGGAATCATGCTTCACATGAGTGTAGGAAAGCGGTGAAAGTGTCCGCTGTCGTAGACAATTTTAGTGACACTAGTAGAGTGGACAACAATGTAGGGAGTCAGAACCAAGGTTTTAACAACCCATGGAATTTCGGTAGAGGTAGAGGTGGTCAAAACCGAGGTAGAGGTAGAGGCAGAGGTAGTAATAGTCCGGTTATTAAAACCGAGAGTAGTAGCTGTTGTGCTAAAGCGGATGGTGTAATGGCGAAGATCGGAACATGTCTCTTTCCGTATGCAAATCTTCCAACGGCAGATGGTAGAGTGAACGGCACGGACGTAATTGTAATGAGGGATACAGGTTGTACAGGTGTGGTAGTTAGGCGTAGTTTAGTTACGGAGGACCAGTTGGTAGGTAAACAGTCACCGTGTATGTTGTTAAATAAATCGGTAGAGCACGTGCCAATAGCGAGAATAGATGTAGATACACCTTTCTTTAAAGGGACTACAGAGGCATTATGTATGGACGACCCGATGTATGATTTAACGATAGGGAACATAGAAGGTTCAGCACTTCCGGTAATGTCCGATTTTAGAAGTAACATAAGTAATGCCGTAGAGACTAGAGCGCAGGTTCAGAAGCAAGCTCAGGCTTATAGAAAATTAAAGGTTCCTGCAGCCGTAGGTGACATATCTAAAGCGGAGTTTATAGAAGCACAAACTCAAGACGAGTCATTAGGTCCTTGTAAGGTGAAGGCCAAGGATGGTGTAGTGAAGAAGTGTAAAGGGTCCGGTAGTTGTAAGTTTGTACATAAGAATAGGTTATTGTACAGAGAATTTGAAGATAGTGGTAGTAGACAGTTTCACCAATTAGTGGTACCTAGCCAGTATAGAACGACAGTGCTTAAGGTAGCTCATGAGTCGATTATGAGAGGTCATTTAGGCGTAAAGAAAACGTCAGATAGAGTATTGGCAGAATTTTATTGGCCAGGCGTTAGTGGAGATGTAACTAGGTATTGTAGGTCCTGCGATGTATGCCAAAGGACAGTACCAAAAGGTCGAGTGACCGAAGTACATTTAGGTCAGATGCCACTGATAGATACACCATTTAAGCGGGTAGCCGTAGACATAGTTGGACCATTTTTTCCAGTGTCAGATAGGAAAAATAGGTACATTTTAACCATGGTAGACTATGCAACTAGGTATCCGGAGGCAGTCGCATTGCCCTCAATTGAAACTGAGAGAGTAGCTGAGGCATTAGTTGATATGTTCAGTAGGCTAGGTGTACCAGAGGAAATGCTGACTGATTGTGGGTCACAGTTTACGTCAGAACTTATGGCTGAAGTAAGCAGGTTATTGTCTTTGCGTCAAATCATGACAACACCATATCACCCTATGTGTAACGGGTTAGTCGAACGATTTAACGGGACGTTAAAGCAAATGTTGCGGCGTATGTGTACCGAGAGACCCAAAGATTGGGACAAGTATCTCAATGCTTTATTGTTTGCATTTAGAGAGGTTCCACAAGAGAGTTTAGGATTTTCTCCGTTTGAGTTATTGTACGGTAGGTCAGTTAGAGGTCCCATGAGGATTCTTAGAGAGATGTGGGCAGGTGAAGTAGATAGTGATGAGGTTAAGACTACATATCAGTATGTTTTAGATCTGAAGGAGAAACTAGAGGAGACTTGTAAGATAGCTCAAAGTCAGTTAGTTAAGGCAAGTACCAAGTACAAACGGTACTATGACCAGAAAGCTAGAGCTAGGAAGTTTAAGATAGATGACCAGGTGTTACTGTTACTCCCGACCGACAATAACAAGTTGTTATTACAATGGAAAGGTCCGTTTTACGTTAGAGGGATCGTGAACACTATGGATTACCGTATCGAGATAAACGGAAAGTTAAAGACCTTTCATGCGAATATGCTGAAAGAGTATATCAGTAGAACCGATAATGTGCAACAAGGGGTGTTAACCGTAGTTAATGTTGCAGTTATTGAGGATAGTGAGGAAGACAGTAGTGAGGACACTAGTCCCATGTATTTTCCCACTAGTGTAGGTAAGGAGACAGCAGCCGATGTAGACATATCGGGCATGCTTAATATAGCAGAGAAACGAGAGGTAAGTCGTTTAGACTCTGAGTGTAGTACTGTTCGGTCCGATAAGTCGAGACCAACAGATGTAGTGCAGTGTAGCTTTAAGCACACTTTAGCAAAGCCGATTAGGGAAACGAGAGACCCTACTCTATTTCGCAAACAGTATACTGGTAATGCGATGGATGCAATGTGTAAAGTTGGAGTTCTGGTAGTGGCAGGAAGTAGTGTTATTAGCAACAGTAGAGTCGGTGTAATAGACCGTGGAAAGGACAATATTGGGGCAGAATATTTAAGCCGCCGCACATAATGACCGGTTTAATACAATAGTGTATTGCAGTGTATTGTACAATAGTAGTAGATGTTACGACAGGGTAGTGTACAATTGTAGAATAGTGTTGAAATTGTAATTACATATTATAGTTAGGTTATAACTGCAGTGGTAATAGTTAACATACTCAAGCGATTGAGCGATCAGCTTGTACGTTTTGTCGCTCGTTTGCTCAGAAGAATTAATAGTTTCTTAACGTGTAAATATTAATTATCATTTTGTTGAATTTTAAAAGTGTAGCACTTTCTTTAAGTGGGGAGATGTTGTCACAAAATGTCACGGGTAGAGCGTACTGTTCGTACATAGCTCTTGTAAGTTATCGGTTACACCCAAAATCTATTGTTCGAGTTGAAACAATTTCACAATATTCATGATCTATTCATGTAACACGTAAAAGCTTGCACATTTTAAGTGGCCGCCAGAGAGGCCGTGTCATAAGTTTAGTTTTGTGCTAATGCATGTAAACGTATAGGTATATTTTCCTTAAACGGCAAAATTGTATAAGGGGCCTCTCGTGTAGATTCAATACTGTAGATTTAGCCACGTTTGTCACGGACTGAACGGGGGAAATAATGATTTAGGCGTAATGTTTGCTATAAAACCCATTGTCTTCTAGCTCTCGCCGGGATCATCGATAGTACTTTGTTGGAACAGAGATTGGACGGCAAAATTCATAGGCAACATGTGGTTAGTAATTTTATTAAACTTTTATCGTACATTTGTATTCAGTGGGCGGCGCCATCTTGTTTGGCGGTTACGACATCCGGTTAGCATTGATGTTTCTCAAACATAACTTTAGACTAGCATATGATTTTGAAGTTACTTTATTAGATGTAATTATTGTAATTGATCATTAATTGTAAAACAATATTAATTTGATAACAGTGGATAATAGGTGCATTAGTTAACGTTGGCGTATAACTCGGTGATTGTAATGCACGATTGTTAACATTAGTTAACAATGAGATGAGTGACAAGAATAAATGCGTGCATGCATAACTCAGTGAGGGTAATATATGAGTAATTTGATCATGTTTATATTAAATGTATTAGGGGCATTGATTTAACAGCGACGTACATAGCGTATATATGGCGTTGTAGGATATGTATACATTGCTACTCATCATTAGTACAGCTTACATATATTGATTGAATAATGATTTGTTTGGGTAATGGTAATTATGCAAGATTGTTATGTTTGTCAACCGACATCTAAAACGTATGTATAATTACAGCCTAAGCCATCCAGGATATAAACCATCCAGGGATGAATATAAGCCATCCAGGATATAAGCCATCCAGGGATGAATATAAGCCATCCAGGATATAAGCCATCCAGGGTTGGAGTAAGCCATCTAGGTTTGGATATCCAGGAGTGGAGCTAAGCTTCCACGAATAACGTTTACGAGCGGTGGAGACGGTCCCCGTACCTACGTCAGCATAGCCAGGTTTTACTAACGACAACCCCCGGGACACAAGGTGGCCCCGTTACCAATCCTCACTGGAGGAATATCATTCACAATCTCAGTGGAGATTAACTATCATTGCATCGCGTCATCAACCCTTACAGAAGGCATTTGATGACAATCATCCATTGAATTCGCGCATCATCATCTCCATGAGCTCTCGCGCATCACAGTTATCGCGCTAGATCAACATTGTTATAGCTTTAACAACACTTTAGTGTCTTAGACATTCAGTATTTATAACAATACTAAGAACGTCTTAAACGTTCAGGAGAACATTCTTTTCATAGTTCATTTGTGTATTCGCTTGTTTTTTTTAGATAATTGTATATATATTAAACATATTTTAAAAGTTGCATTAAACTTATGTAAATGCATTCACCGTCATTGATTCTTTCCTGAGTTAGCCCAACCACTAAGGTCATCCTGTCACAGGACTCGAACCCACGACCTCCCGATTGCACTCCAGACTCCCTAACTACTGCAACAGGACTCGAACCCACGACCTCCCGATTGCAGGCCAGACACTCTAACTACTGCACCAGGACTCGAACCCACGACCTCCCGATTACAGGCCAGACACCCTAACTATTACACCAGGACTCGAACCCACGACCTCCCGATTGCGACACTTTAACTACTGTACCAGGACTCGAACCCACGACCTCCCGATTGCAGGCCAGACACTCTAACTACTGCACCAGGACTCGAACCCACGACCACCCGATTGCAGGCCAGACACTCTAACGACTACACCAGGACTCGAACCCACGACCACCCGATTCCAGGCCCGACACTTTAACTACTACAGCAGGACTCGAACCCACGACCTCCCGATTGCAGGCCAGACACTTTTACTAATGCACCAGGACTCGAACCCACGATCTCCCGATTGCAGGCCAGACACTCTAACTACTACACCAGGACTCGAACCCAAGACCTCCCGATTGCAGGCCAGATAATTTAACTACTACATCAGGACTCGACCCCACGACCTCCCGATTGCAGGACATACACTCTAAATACTACACCAGGACTCGAACCCACGACTACCCGATTGCAGGCCAGACACATTAACTACTACACCAGGACTCGACCCCACGATCTCCCGATTGCAGGCCATACACTCTAAATACTACACCAGGACTCGAACCCACGACCACCCGATTGCAGGCCAGACACATTAACTACTACACCAGGACTCGAACCCACGATCTCCCGATTGCAGGCCAGACACTCTTACTACTGCACCAGGACTCCAACCCACGACCTCCCGATTGCAGGCCAGACACTCTAATTACTGCACCAGGCCTCGAACCCATGACCTCCTGATTGCAGGCCAGATTGCCTAACTACTGCACCAGGACTCGAACCCACCACCTAAAGATTGCAGGCCAGACACTCTAACTACTGCACCAGGACTCCAACCCACGACCTTCCGATTGCAGGCCAGACACTCTAACTATTGCACCAGGACTCGAACCCACGACCTCCCGATTGCAGGCCAGCCACTCTGACTACTGCACCAGGACTTGAACCCACGACCTCCCGATTGCAGGCCAGACACTCTAATTGCTGCTACAAGACTCGATCCCACGACCTCCCGATTGCAGGCCAGACACTGTAACTACTGCACCAGGACTCTGAACCACGACCTCCCGATTGCAGGCTAGACACTCTAACTACTGCACCAGGACTCGAACCCACGACCTCCCGATTACAGGCCAGACACTCTAACTACTACACCAGGACTCGAACCCACGACCTCCCGATTGAGACACTTCAACTACTGCAACAAGACTCGAACCCACGACATCCCGATTGCAGGCCAAACACTCTAACTACTGCACCAAGACTCGAACCCACTGCCTCCCGATTGCAGGCCAGACACTCTTACTACTACACCAGGACTCGAACCCAAGACCTCAAGATTGCAGGCCAGACACTCTAACTACGGCACAAGGACTCGAACCCACGACCTCCCGATTGCAGGCCAAACACTCTGACTACAGCACCAGGACTCGAACCCACGACCTCCCGATTGCAGGCCTAACACTCTAACTACTACACCAGGACTCGAACCCACGACCTCCCGATTGCAGGACAGACACTCTAACTACTACACCAGGACTCGTACCCACGAACTACCGATTGCATGACCTCCCGATTGCAGGCCAGAAACTCTAACTACAGCACCAGGAGGACTCGAACCCATGACCTCCCGATTGCAGGCCAGACACTCTAACTACTACACCCGGACTCGAACCCACGACCTCCTGATTGCAGGAAAGACACTGTAACTACTGCATCAGGACTCAAACCCATGACCTCCTGATTGCAGGCCAGACACTCTAACTACTACACCAGGACTCGAACCCTCAACCTCCCGATTGCAAGCCGGACACTTTAACTACTACACCAGGACTCGAATCCACGATCTCAAGATTGCAGGCCAGACACTCTAACTACTACACCCGGACTCGAACCACCAACCTCCCGATTGCAGGGCAGACACTTTAACTACTACACCAGGACTCAACCCACGACCTCCCGATTGCACGACCTCCCGATTGCAGGCCAGACACCCTAACTACTGCATTAGGACTCGAACCCACGACCTCCCGATTGCAGGCCAGACACTCTTACTACGGCACCAGGACTCGAACCCACGACCTCCCGATTGCAGGCCAGACACTTTAACTACTACTCCAGGACTCGAACCTACGACCGCCCGATTGCATGTCCTCCCGATTGCAGGCCAGACACTCTAACTACTGCACCAGGACTCGAACCCACGACCTCACGATTGCAGGCCAGACACTCTAACTACTGCACCAGGACTCGAACACACGACCTACCGATTGCAGGCCAGACACTCTAACTACGTCACCAGGACTCGAACCCACGACCTCCCGATTGCAGGTCAGACACTTTAACTACTGCACCAGGACTCGAACCCACAACCTCCCGATTGCAGGCCAGGCACACTAACAACTACATCAGGACTCTAATCCACGACCTCCCGATTGCAGGCCAGACACTGTAACAACTACAACAGGACTCGAACCCACGACCTCCCGATTGCAGGCCAGACATTTTAACTACTGCACCAGGACTCGAACCCACGACATCCCGATTGCAGGACAGATACTCTAACAACTACACCAGGACTCGAACCCACGACCTCCCGATTGCAGGCCAGACACTCTAACTACTACACCAGGACTCGAACCCACGGCCTCCCGGTTGCAGGCCAGAAACTTTAACTACTGCACCAGGACTCGAACCCACGACCTCCCGATGGCAGGCCAGACACTCTAACTACTACACCAGGACTCGAACCTAGGACCTCCCGATTGCAGGCCAGACACCGTACTACTACACCGGGACTCGAACACACGACCTCCCGATTGCACGACCTCCCAATTGCAGGCCAGACACTCTAACTACTGCACAGGACTCCAACCCACGACCTCCCGATTGCAGGCCAGCCACACTAACTACTGCACCGAGACTCGAACACACGACCTCCCGATTGCAGGCCAGACTCTCTAACTACGACACCAGGACTCGAACCCATGACCTCCCGATTACAGGTCAGACACTTTAACTACTGCACCAGGACTCGAACCCACGACCTCCCGATTGCAGGCCAGACACTCTAACTACTACACCAGGACTCGAATCCACGACCTCCCGATTGCAGGCCAGACACTCTAACTACTACACCAGGACTCGAACCCACGACTCCCGATTGCAGGCCAGACACTTTAACTACTGCACCAGGACTCGAACCCACGACCTCCCGATTGCAGGCCAGACACTCTAACTACTACACCAGGACTCGAACCTACGACCTCCCGATTGCACGACCTCCCGATTGCAGGCCAGACACTCTAACTACTGTACCAGGACTCGAACCCACGACCTCCCGATTGCAGGCCAGACACCCTAACTACTGCACCAGGACTCGAACACACGACCTCCCGATTGCAGGCCAGACACTCTGACTACGTCACCAGGACTCGAACCCACGACCTCCCAATTGCATTTCAGACACTTTAACTACTGCACCAGGACTCGAACCCACGACCTCCCGAATGCAGGCCAGACACTCTAACTACTACACCAGGACTCTAATCCACGACCTCCTGATTGCAGGCCAGACAATCTAACTACTACACCAGGACTCGAACCCACGACCTCCTGATTGCAGGCCAGACATTTTAACTACTGCACCAGGACTCGAACCCACGACCTCCCGATTGCAGGCCAGACACTCTAACAACTACACCAGGACTCGAACCCACGATCTCCCGATTGCAGGCCAGACACTCTTACTACTACACCTGGACTCGCACACACGACCTCCCGGTTGCAGGCCAGACACTTTAATTTCTGCACCAGGACTCGAACCCACGACCTCCCGATTGCCGGCCAGACACTCTAACTACTACACCAGGACTCGAATCTAGGACCTCCCGAGTGCAGGCCAGACACTCTAACTACTACACCGGGACTCGAACACACGACCTCCCGATTGCACAATCTCCCAATTGCAGGCCAGACACTCTAACTACTGCACCAGGACTCGAACCCACGACCTCCCGATTGCAGGCCAGACACACTAACTACTGCACAAGGACTCGAACACACGACTTCCCGATTGCAGGCCAGACACTCTGACTACGTCACCAGGACTCGAACCCACGACCTCCCGATTGCAGGCCAGACACACTAACTACTGCACCAGGACTCGAACACACGACCTCCCGATTTCAGGCCAGACACTCTGACTACGTCACCAGGACTCGAACCCACGACCTCCCGATTGCAGGTCAGACACTTTAACTACTGCACCAGGACTCGAACCCACGACCTCCCGATTGCAGGCCAGACACTCTAACTACTACACCAGGACTCTAATCCACGACCTCCTGATTGCAGGCCAGACACTCTAACTACTACACCAGGACTCGAACCCACGACCTCCTGATTGCAGGCCAGACATTTTAACTACTGCACCAGGACTCGAACCCACGACCTCCCGATTGCAGGCCAGACACTCTAACAACTACCCCAGGACTCGAACCCACGACCTCCCGATTGCAGGCCAGACACTCTAACTACTACACCTGGACTCGCACACACGACCTCCCGGTTGCAGGCCAGACACTTTAATTTCTGCACCAGGACTCGAACCCACGACCTCCCGATTGCCGGCCAGACACTCTAACTACTACACCAGGACTCGAATCTAGGACCTCCCGATTGCAGGCCAGACACTCTAACTACTACACCGGGACTCGAACACACGACCTCCCGATTGCACGATCTCCCAATTGCAGGCCAGACACTCTAACTACTGCACCAGGACTCGAACCCACGACCTCCCGATTGCACGCCAGACACACTAACTACTGCACCAGGACTCGAACACACGACCTCACGATTGCAGGTCAGACACTCTAACTACGGCACCAGGACTCGAACCCATGGCCTCTCGATTGCAGGTCAGACACTTTAACTACTGCACCAGGACTCAAACCCACGACTTCCCGATTGCAGGCCAGACACTCTAACTACTACACCAGGACTCGAATCCACGACCTCCCGATTGCAGGCCAGACACTCTAACTACTACACCAGGACTCGAACCCACGACCTCCCGATTGCAGGCCAGACACTTTAACTACTGCACCAGGACTCGAACCCTCGACCTCCCGATTGCATTCCAGACACTCTAACTACTGCACCAGGACTCGAATCCACGACCTCCCGATTGCAGGCCAGACACTCTAACTACGGCACCAGGACTCGAACCCACGACCTCCCGATTGCAGGCCAGACACTTTAAATACTGCACCAGGACTCGAACCTACGACCTCCAGATTGCAGGCCAGACACTCTAACAACTACACCAGGACTCGAACCCACGACCTCCCGATTGCAGGCCAGACACTCTAACTACTACACCTGGACTCGCACACACGACCTCCCGGTTGCAGGCCAGACACTAACTACTACACCAGGACTCGAACCCACGGCCTCCCGGTTGCAGGCCAGACACTTTAACTACTGCACCAGGACTCGAACCCACGACCTCCCGATTGCAGGCCAGACACTCTAACAACTACACCAGGACTCGAACCCACGACCTCCCGATTGCAGGCCAGACACTCTAACTACTACACCTGGACTCGCACACACGACCTCCCGGTTGCAGGCCAGACACTCTAAATACTGCACCAGGACTCGAACCTACGACCTCCAGATTGCAGGCCAGACACTCTAATAACTACACCAGGACTCGAACCCACGACCTCCCGATTGCAGGCCAGACTCTTTAACTACGGCACCAGGACTCGAACCCATGACCTCCCGATTACAGGTCAGACACTTTAACTATTGCACCAGGACTCGAACCCACGACCTCCCGATTGCAGGCCAGACACTCTAACTACTACACCAGGACTAGAATCCACGACCTCCCGATTGCAGGCCAGACACTCTAACTACTGCACCAGGACTCGAACACACGACCTCCCGATTGCGGGCCAGACACTCTGACTACGTCACCAGGACTCGAACCCACGACCTCCCGATTGCAGGCCAGACACTCTAACTACTGCACCAGGACTCGAACACACGACCTCCCGATTGCAGGTCAGACACTCTGACTACGTCACCAGGACTCGAACCCACGACCTCCCGATTGCAGGTCAGACACTTTAACTACTGCACCAGGACTCGAACCCACGACCTCCCGATTGCAGGCCAGACACTCTAACTACTACACCAGGACTCTAATCCACGACCTCCTGATTGCAGGCCAGACACTCTAACTACTACACCAGGACTCGAACCCACGACCTCCTGATTGCAGGCCAGACATTTTAACTACTGCACCAGGACTCGAACCCACGACCTCCCGATTGCAGGCCAGACACTCTAACAACTACCCCAGGACTCGAACCCACGACCTCCCGATTGCAGGCCAGACACTCTAACTACTACACCTGGACTCGCATACACGACATCCCGGTTGCAGGCCAGACACTTTAATTTATGCACCAGGATTCGAACCCACGACCTCCCGATTGCCGGCCAGACACTCTAACTACTACACCAGGACTCGAATCTAGGACCTCCCGATTGCAGGCCAGACACACTAACTACTACACCGGGACTCGAACACACGACCTCCCGATTGCACGATCTCCCAATTGCAGGCCAGACACTCTAACTACTGCACCAGGACTCGAACCCACGACCTCCCGATTGCAGGCCAGACACACTAACTACTGCACCAGGACTCGAACACACGACCTCCCGATTGCAGGCCAGACACTCTAACTACGGCACCAGGACTCGAACCCATGGCCTCTCGATTGCAGGCCAGACACTCTAACTACGGCACCAGGACTCGAACCCACGACCTCCAGATTGCAGGCCAAACACTCTAACAACTACACCAGGACTCGAACCCACGACCTCCCGATTGCAGGCCAGACACTCTAACTACTACACCTGGACTCGCACACACGACCTCCCGGTTGCAGGCCAGACACTCTAACTACTACACCAGGACTCGAACCCACGGCCTCCCGGTTGCAGGCCAGACACTTTAACAACTACACCAGGACTCGAACCCACGACCTCCAGATTGCAGGCCAGACACTCTAACTACTACACCTGGACTCGCACACACGACCTCCCGGTTGCAGGCCAGAAACGCTAAATACTGCACCAGGACTCGAACCTACGACCTCCAGATTGCAGGCCAGACACTCTAACAACTACACCAGGACTCGAACCCTTGACCTCCCGATTACAGGTCAGACACTTTAACTACTGCACCAGGACTCGAACCCACGACCTCCCGATTGCAGGCCAGACAATCTAACTACTACACCAGGACTCGAACCCACGACCTCCTGATTGCAGGCAAGACATTTTAACTACTGCACCAGGACTCGAACCCACGACCTCCCGATTGCAGGCCAGACACTCTAACAACTACCCCAGGACTCGAACCCACGACCTCCCGATTGCAGGCCAGACACTCTAACTACTACACCTGGACTCGCATACACGACATCCCGGTTGCAGGCCAGACACTTTAATTTATGCACCAGGATTCGAACCCACGACCTCCCGATTGCCGGCCAGACACTCTAACTACTACACCAGGACTCGAATCTAGGACCTCCCGATTGCAGGCCAGACACACTAACTACTACACCGGGACTCGAACACACGACCTCCCGATTGCACGATCTCCCAATTGCAGGCCAGACACTCTAACTACTGCACCAGGACTCGAACCCACGACCTCCCGATTGCAGGCCAGACACACTAACTACTGCACCAGGACTCGAACACACGACCTCCCGATTGCAGGCCAGACACTCTAACTACGGCACCAGGACTCGAACCCATGGCCTCTCGATTGCAGGCCAGACACTCTAACTACGGCACCAGGACTCGAACCCACGACCTCCAGATTGCAGGCCAAACACTCTAACAACTACACCAGGACTCGAACCCACGACCTCCCGATTGCAGGCCAGACACTCTAACTACTACACCTGGACTCGCACACACGACCTCCCGGTTGCAGGCCAGACACTCTAACTACTACACCAGGACTCGAACCCACGGCCTCCCGGTTGCAGGCCAGACACTTTAACAACTACACCAGGACTCGAACCCACGACCTCCAGATTGCAGGCCAGACACTCTAACTACTACACCTGGACTCGCACACACGACCTCCCGGTTGCAGGCCAGAAACGCTAAATACTGCACCAGGACTCGAACCTACGACCTCCAGATTGCAGGCCAGACACTCTAACAACTACACCAGGACTCGAACCCTTGACCTCCCGATTACAGGTCAGACACTTTAACTACTGCACCAGGACTCGAACCCACGACCTCCCGATTGCAGGCCAGACAATCTAACTACTACACCAGGACTAGAATCCACGACCTCCCAATTGCAGGCCAGACACTCTAACTACTACACCAGGACTCGAACACACGACCTCCCGATTGCAGGCCAGACACTTTAACTACTGCACCAGGACTCGAACCCACGACCTCCCGATTGCAGGCCAGACACTCTAACTACTACACCAGAACTCGAACCTACGACCTCCCGATCGCACGACCTCCCGATTGCAGGCCAGTTACTCTAACTACTGCACCAGGACTCGAACCCACGACCTCCAGATTGCAGGCCAGACACTCTAACTACTGCACCAGGACTCGAACACACGACCTCCCGATTGCAGGCCAGACACTCAGACTACGTCACCAGGACTCGAACCCACGACCTCCCGATTGCAGGTCAGACACTTTAACTACTGCATCAGGACTCGAACTCACGACCTCCCGATTGCAGGCCAGATACTCTAACTACTACACCAGGATTCTAATCCACGACCTCCTGATTGCAGGCCAGACACTCTAACTACTACACCAGGACTCGAACCCACGACCTCCTGATTGCAGGCCGGACATTTTAACTACTGCACCAGGACTCGAACCCACGACCTCCCGATTGCAGGCCAGACACACTAACAACTACACCAGGACTCGAACCCACGACCTCCCGATTGCAGGCCAGACACTCTAACTACTACACCTGGACTCGCACACACGACCTCCCGGTTGCAGGCCAGACACTTTAATTTCTGCACCAGGACTCGAACCCACGACCTCCCGATTGCAGGCCAGACACTCTAACTACTACACCAGGACTCGAATCTAGGACCTCCCGATTGCAGGCCAGACACTCTAACTACTACACCGGGACTCGAACACACGACCTCCCGATTACACGATCTCCCAATTGCAGGCCAGACACTCTAACTACTGCACCAGGACTCGAACCCACGACCTCCCGATTGCAAGCCAGACACACTAACTACTGAACCAGGACTCGAACACACGACTTCCCGATTGCAGGCCAGACACTCTAACTACGGCACCAGGACTCGAACCCATGGCCTCCCGATTGCAGGTCAGACACTTTAACTACTACACCAGGACTCGAATCCACGACCTCCCGATTGCAGGCCAGACACTCTAACTACTACACCAGTAATTGAACCCACGACCTCCCGATTGCAGGCCAGACACTTTAACTACTGCACCAGGACTCGAACCCACGACCTCCCGATTGCATGCCAGACACTCTAACTACTGCACCAGGACTCGAATCCACGACCTCCCGATTGCAGGCCAGACACTCTAACTACGGCACCATGACTCGAACCCACGACCTCCCGATTGCAGGCCATACACTTTAAATACTGCACCAGGACTCGAACCTACGACCTCCAGATTGCAGGCCAGACACTCTACTACACCAGGACTAGAACCCACGACCTCCCAATTGCAGGCCAGACACTCTAACTACTACACCAGGACATGAACCCACGACCTCCCAATTGCAGGACAGACATTCTAACTACTGCACCAGGACTTGAACACACGACCTCCCGATTGCAGGCCAGACACTCTAACTACTTCACCTGGACTCGAACGCACGACCTCCCGATTGCACGACCTCCCGATTGCAGGCCAAATACTCTAACTACTACACCAGGACTCGAACCCACGACCTCCTGATTGCAGGCCAAACACTCTAACTACTGCACCAGGACTCGAACACACGACCTCCCGATTGCAGACCAGACACTCTAACTACTACACCAGGACTCGAACCCACGACCTCCCGATTGCAGGCCAGACACTCTAACTACTACACCCGGACTCGAACCCACGACCCCCCGATTGCAGGCCAGACACTTTAACTACTGCATCAGGACTCGAACCCACGAGCTCCCGATTGCAGGCCAGACACTTTAAATACTGCACCAGGACTCGAACCTACGACCTCCAGATTGCAGGCCAGACACTCTACTACACCAGGACTAGAACCCACGACCTCCCAATTGCAGTCCAGACACTCTAACTACTACACCAGGACTCGAACCAACGACCTCCCAATTGCAGGACAGACATTCTAACTACTGCACCAGGACTCGAACACACGACCCCCAGATTGCAGGCCAGACACACTAACTACTGCACCTGGACTCGAACGCACGACCTCCCGATTGCACGACCTCCCGATTGCAGGCAAAATACTCTAACTACTACACCAGGACTCGAACCCACGACCTCCTGATTGCAGGCCAAACACTCTAACTACTGCACCAGGACTCGAACCCACGACCTCCCGATTGCAGACCAGACACTCTAACTTTTACACCAGGACTCGAACCCACGACCTTCCGATTGCACGCCAGACACTCTAACTACTACACCCGGATTCGAACCCACGACCTCCCGATTGCAGGCCAGACACTTTAACTACTGCATCAGGACTCGAACCCACGACCTCCTGATTGCATGCCAGACACTCTTACTACTACACCAGGACTCGAACACTCAACCTCCCGATTGCAGGCAAGACACTCTAACTACTACACCAGGACTCGAACCCTCAACCTCCCGATTGCAGGGCAGACACTTTAACTACTACTCCAGGACTCGAACCCACGACCTCCCGATTTCAGGCCAGACACTCTAACTACTGCACCAGGACTCGAACCCACGACCTCTCGATTGCAGGCCAGACACACTAACTACTACACCAGGACTCGAACCCACGACTTCATGATTGCAGGCCAGACACTTTAACTACTGCACCAGGACTCGAACCCACGACCTCCCGATTGCATGCCAGACATTCGAACTACTGCACCAGGACTCGAATCCACGACCTCCCGATTGCAGGCCAGACACTCTAACTACGGCACCAGGACTCGAACCCACGACCTCCCGATTGCAGGCCAGACACTTTAAATACTGCACCAGGACTCGAACCTACGACCTCCAGATTGCAGGCCAGACACTCTACTACACCAGGACTAGAACCCACGACCTCCCAATTGCAGGCCAGACATTCTAACTACTGCACCAGGACTCGAACACACGACCTCCCGATTGCAGGCCAGACACTCTAACTACTGCACCTGGACTCGAACGCACGACCTCCCGATTGCACGACCTCCCGATTGCAGGCCAAATACTCTAACTACTACACCAGGACTCGAACCAACGACCTCCTGATTGCAGGCCAAACACTCTAACTACTGCACCAGGACTCGAACCCACGACCTCCCGGTTGCAGACCAGACACTCTAACTACTACACCAGGACTCGAACCCACGACCTCCGGATTGCGGGCCAGACACTATAACTACTACACTCGGACTCGAACCCACGACCTCCCGATTGCAGGCCAGACACTTTAACTACTGCATCAGGACTCGAACCCACGACCTCCTGATTGCATGCCAAACACTCTTACTACTACACCAGGACTCGAACACTCAACCTCCCGATTGCAGGCAAGATACTCTAACTACTACACCAGGACTCGAACCCTCAACCTCCCGATTGCAGGGCAGACACTTTAACTACTACTCCAGGACTCGAACCCACGACCTCCCGATTGCAGGCCAGACACTCTAACTACTGCACCAGGACTCGAACCCACGACCTCTCGATTGCAGGCCAGACACACTAACTACTGCACCAGGACTCGAACCCACGACCTCCCGATTGCAGGCCAGACACTCTAACTACTACACCAGGACTCGAACCCAAGACCTCTCGATTGCAGGCCAAGCACTCTAACTACAGCACCAGGACTCGAACCCACGACCTCCAGATTGCAGGACAGACACTCTAACTATTGCACCAGGACTCGAACACACGACCTCCCGATTGCAGGCCAGACACTCTAACTACTGCACCTGGACTCCAACCCACGACCTCCCGATTGCAGAACAAACACTCTAACTACTACACCAGGACTCGAACCCACGAAACCGACGACCTCCCGATTGCAGGTCAGACACTTTAACTACTGCACCAGAACTCGAACCCACGACCTCCCGATTGCAGGCCAGACACCCTAACTACTGCACCAGGACTCGAACCCACGACCTCCCGATTGCAGGCCAAACACTTTAACTACTGCGCCAGGACTCGAACCCACGACCTCCCGATAGCAGGCCAGACACTCTAAGTAAGGCACCAGGACTCGAACCCACGACCGCCCGATTGCAGGCCAGACACTTTAACCACTACACCAGGCCTCGAACCTAGGACCTCCCGATTGCAGGCCAGACACTCTAACTACTACACCAGGACTCGAACACACGACCTCCCGATTGCAGGCCAGACACTTTGACTACTACACCAGGACTCGTACCCTCGACCTCCCGATTGTACGACCTCCCAATTGCAGGCCAGACACTCTAACTACTGCACCAGGACTCGAACCCACGACCTACCGATTGCAGGCCAGACACTCTAACTACTGCACCAGGACTCGAACCTACGACCTCCCGATTGCAGGCCAAACACCCTAACTACTACACCAGGACTCGGACCCACGAACTCTAGATTGCAGGCCAGTCACTCTGACTACTGCACCAGGACTCGAACCCACGACCTCCCGATTGCAGGCCAGACACTCTAACGGCTGCACAAGACTCGAACCCACGACCTCCCGATTGCAGGCCAGACACACTAACTACTGCACCAGGACTCGAACCCACGACCTCCCGAATTCAGGCCAAACACTCTAACTACTACACTAGGACTCCAACCCACGAAACCCACGACCTCCCGATTGCAGGACAGACATTTAACTACTGCACCAGGACTCGAACCCACGACCTCGTGATTGCAGGCCAAGTATTTTAACTACTGCGCCAGGACTCGAACCCACGACCTCCCGATTGCATGCCAGACACTCTAACTACTGCAACAGGACTCGAACCCACGACCTCCCGATTGCAGGCCAGAAACTCTAACTAAGGCACCAGGACTCGAACCCACGACCTCCCGATTGCAGGCCAGACACTTAAACTACTACACCAGGACTCGAACCCACGACCTCCAGATTGCAGGCCAGACACTCTAACTACTACACCAGGACTCGAACCCACGACCTCCCGATTGCAGGACAGACACTCTAACTACTGCACCAGGACTCGAACAAACGACCTCCCGATTGCAGGCCAGACACTCTAACTACTGCACCAGGACTCGAACCCACGACCTCCCGATTGCAGGACAGACATTTAACTACTGCACCAGGACTCGAACCCACGACCTCCCGATTGCAGGATAGACACTCTAACTACTGCACCAGGACTCGAACCCACGACCTCTCGATTGCAGGCCAGACACACTAACTACTGCACCAGGACTCGAACCCACGACCTCCCGATTGCAGGCCAGACACTCTAACTACTACACCAGGACTCGAACCCAAGACCTCTCGATTGCAGGCCATGCACTTTAACTACTGCGCCAGGACTCGAACCCACGACCTCCCGATTGCAGGCCAGACACTCTAACTTCTGCAACAGGACTCAAACCCACGACCTCCCGATTGCAGGCCAGACACCCTAACTACTGCACCAGGACTCGAACCCACGACCTCCCGATTGCAGGCCAAGCACTTTAACTACTGCATCAGGACTCGAACCCACGACCTCCCGAATGCAGGCCAGACACTCTAACTACTGCAACAGGACTCGAACCCACGACCTCCCGATTGCAGGCCAGATACCCTAACTACTACACCGGGACTCGAACACACGACCTCCCGATTGCACGATCTCCCAATTGCAGGCCAGACACTCTAACTACTGATCAAGGACTCGAACCCACGACCTCCCGATTGCAGGCCAGACACACTGGCTACTACACTAGGACTCGAACCCACGACCTGCCGATTGCAGGCCAGACACACTGGCTACTACACTAGGACTCGAACCCACGACCTGCCGATTGAAGGCCAGACACTCTAACTACTACACCAGGACTCGAACCCACGACCTCCCGATTGCAGGCCAGACACTTTAACTACTGCACCAGGACTCGAGCCAACGACCTCCCGATTGCAGGCCAGACACTCTAACTACTACACCAGGACTGGAACCCACGACCTCCCGATTGCAGGCCAGACACTCTAACTACTACACCAGGACTCGAACCAACGACCTCCCGGGTGCAGGCCAGACACTTGAACTACTGCACCAGCACACGAACCAACGACCACCCGATTACAGGTCAGACACTCTAACTACTACACCAGGACTCGAACCTAGGACCTCCCGATTACATGCCAGACACTCTAACTACTGTAACAGGACTCGAACCCACGACCTCCCGATTGCAGGCCAGACACTTTAACTACTACACCAGACCTCGAACCTAGGACCTCCCGATTGCAGGCCAGACACTCTAACCACTACACCGGGACTCGAACACACGACCTCCCGATTGCAGGCCAGACACTTTAACTACTACACCAGGACTAGTACCCACGACCACCCGATTGCACGACCTCCCAATTGCAGGCCAGACACTCTAACTTCTGCACCAGGACTCGAACCCACGACCTCCCGATTGCAGGCCAGACACACTAACTACGGCACCAGGACTCGAACCCAGGACCTCCTGATTGCAGGCCAGACACTTTAACTACTGCACCAGGACTCGAACGTACGACCTCCCGATTGCAGGCCAGACACTCTGGCTACTACACTAGGACTCGAACCCACGACCTGCCGATTGCAGGCCAGACACTCTAACTACTACACAAGGACTCGAACCCACGACCTCCCGATTGCAGGACAGAAACTCTAACTATTGCACCAGGACTCGAACACACGACCTCCCGATTGCAGGCCAAACACTCTAACTACTGCACCTGGACTCCAACCCACGACCTCCCGATTGCAGAACAAACACTCTAACTACTACACCAGGACTCGAACCCAAGAAACCGACGGCCTCCCGATTGCAGGTCAGACACTTTAACTACTGCACCAGAACTCGAACCCACGACCTCCCGATTGCAGGCCAGACACCCTAACTACTGCACCAGGACTCGAACCCACGACCTCCCGATTGCAGGCCAAGCACTTTAACTACTGCGCCAGGACTCGAACCCACGACCTCCCGATAGCAGGCCAGACACTCTAACTAAGGCACCAGGACTCGAACCCACGACCGCCCGATTGCAGGCCAGACACTTTAACCACTACACCAGGCCTCGAACGTAGGACCTCCCGATTGCAGGCCAGACACTCTAACTACTACACCGGGACTCGAACACACGACTTCCCGATTGCAGGCCAGACACTTTGACTACTACACCAGGACTCGTACCCTCGACCTCCCGATTGTACGACCTCCCAATTGCAGGCCAGACACTCTAACTACTGCACCAGGACTCGAACCCACGACCTACCGATTGCAGGCCAGACACTCTAACTACTGCACCAGGACTCGAACCTACGACCTCCCGATTGCAGGCCAAACACTCTAACTACTACACCAGGACTCGGACCCACGACCTCTCGATTGCAGGCCAGTCACTCTGACTACTGCACCAGGACTCGAACCCACGACCTCCCGATTGCAGGCCAGACACTCTAACGGCTGCAACAAGACTCGAACCCACGACCTCCCGATTGCAGGCCAGACACACTAACTACTGCACCAGGACTCGAACCCACGACCTCCCGAATTCAGGCCAAACACTCTAACTACTACACCAGGACTCCAACCCACGAAACCCACGACCTCCCGATTGCAGGACAGACATTTTAACTACTGCACCAGGACTCAAACCTACGACCTCCCGATTGCAGGCCAAACACTCTAACTACTACACCAGGACTCGAACCCACGACCTCCCGATTGCAGGCCAGACACTCTAACGGCTGCAACAAGACTCGAACCCACGACCTCCCGATTGCAGGCCAGACACACTAACTACTGCACCAGGACTCGAACCCACGACCTCCCGAATTCAGGCCAAACACTCTAACTACTACACCAGGACTCCAACCCACGAAACCCACGACCTCCCGATTGCAGGACAGACATTTAACTACTGCACCAGGACTCGAACCCACGACCTCGTGATTGCAGGCCAAGTACTTTAACTACTGCGCCAAGACTCGAACCCACGACCTCCCGATTGCATGCCAGACACACTAACTACTGCAACAGGACTCGAACCCACGACCTCCCGATTGCAGGCCAGACACTCTAACTAAGGCACCAGGACTCGAACCCACGACCTCCCGATTGCAGGCCAGACACTTTAACTACTGCACCAGGACTCGAACATACGACCTCCCGATTGCAGGCCAAACACTCTAACTACTACACCAGGACTCGAACCCACGACCTCCCGATTGCAGGCCAGACACTCTAACTACTACACCAGGACTCGAACCCACGACCTCCCGATTGCAGGACAGACACTCTAACTACTGCACCAGGACTCGAACAAACGACCTCCCGATTGCAGGCCAGACACTATAACTACTGCACCAGGACTCGAACCCACGACCTCCCGATTGCAGGACAGACATTTAACTACTGCACCAGGACTCGAACCCACGACCTCCCGATTGCAGGATAGACACTCTAACTACTGCACCAGGACTCGAACCCACGACCTCTCGATTGCAGGCCAGACACACTAACTACTGCACCAGGACTCGAACCCACGACCTCCCGATTGCAGGCCAGACACTCTAACTACTACACCAGGACTCGAACCCAAGACCTCTCGATTGCAGGCCAAGCACTTTAACTACTGCGCCAGGACTCGAACCCACGACCTCCCGATTGCAGGCCAGACACTCTAACTTCTGCAACAGGACTCGAACCCACGACCTCCCGATTGCAGGCCAGACACCCTAACTACTGCACCAGGACTCGAACCCACGACCTCCCGATTGCAGGCCAAGCACTTTAACTACTGCATCAGGACTCGAACCCACCACCTCCCGATTGCAGGCCAGACACTCTAACTACTGATCCAGGACTCGAACCCACGACCTCCCGATTGCAGGCCAGACACACTAACTACTGCACCAGGACTCGAACATACGAACTACCGATTGCAGGCCAGACACTCTAACTACGGCACCAGGACTCGAACCCATGGCCTCCCGATTGCAGGTCAGACACTTTAACTACTGCACCAGGACTCGAACCCACGACTTCCCGATTGCAGGCCAGACACTCTAACTACTATACCAGGACTCGAATCCACGACCTCCCGATTGCAGGCCAGACACTCTACTACACCAGGACTAGAACCCACGACCTCCCGATTGCAGGACAGACACTCTAACTACTGCACCAGGACTCGAACACACGACCTCCCGATTGCAGGCCAGACACTCTAACTACTGCACCTGGACTCGAACGCACGACCTCCCGTTTGCACGACCTCCCGATTGCAGGCCAAACACTCTAACTACTACACCAGGACTCGAACCCACGACCTCCTGATTGCAGGCCAGGCACTCTAACTACTACACCAGGACTCGAACCCACGACCTCCCGATTGCAGGACAGACACTCTAACTACTGCACCAGGACTCGAACCCACGACCTCCCGATTGCAGACCAGACACTCTAACTACTACACCAGGACTCGAACCAACGACCTCCCGATTGCAGGCCAGACACTCTAACTACTACACCCGGATTCGAACCCACGACCTCCCGATTGCAGGCCAGACACTTTAACTACTGCATCAGGACTCGAACCCACGACCTCCTGATTGCATGCCAGACACTCTAACTACTACACCAGGACGCGAGCACTCAACCTCCCGATTGCAGGCAAGACACTCTAACTACTACACCAGGACTCGAATCCTCAACCTCCCGATTGCAGGGCAGACACTTAAACTACTACACCAGGACTCGAACCCACGACCTCCCGATTGCAGGACAGACACTCTAACAACTGCACCAGGACTCGAACCCACGACCTCCCGATAGCAGGCCAGACACTCTAACTACGGCACCAGGACTCGAACCCACGACCTCCCGATTGCATGCCAGACACTTTAACTACTACACCAGGACTCGAACCTTCGACCTCCCGATTGCACGACCTCCCGATTGCAGGCGAGACACTCTAACTACTGCACCAGGACTCGAACACACGACCTCCCGATTGCAGGCCGGACATTCTAACTACGGCACCAGGACTCGAACCCACGACCTCCCGATTGCATGTCAGACACTTTAACTACTGCACCAGGACTCGAACTTACCCACGACCTCCCGATTGCGGCCGGACACTCTAACTACTACACAAGGACTCGAATCCACGACCTCCCGATTGCAGGCTGGACACTCTAACTACTACACCAGGACTCGAACCCACGACCTCCCGATTGCACGCCAGACACTTGAACTACTGCACCAGGACTCGAGCCAACGACCTCCCGATTGAAGGCCAGACACTCTAACTACTACACCAAGACTGGAACCCACGAACTCCCGATTGCAGGCCAGACACTCTTACTACTACACCAGGACTCGAACCCACGACCTCCTGATTGCAGGACAGACACTCTAACTACTGCACTAGCACTCGAACAAATGACCACCCGATTACAGGTCAGACACTTTAACTACTGCACCAGGACTCGAACGTACGACCTCCCGATTGCAGGCCAGACACCCTAGCTACTACACCAGGATTCGAACCCACGACCTTCCTATTGCAGGCCAGACACTCTAACTACTACACAAGGACTCGAACCCACGACCTCCTGATTGCAGGACAGACACTCTAACTACTGCACCAGGACTCGAACCCAAGACCTCTCGATTGCAGGCCAAGCACTTTAACTACTGCGCCAGGACTCGAACCCACGACCTCCCGATTGCAGGCCAGACACTCTAACTTCTGCAACAGGACTCGAACCCACGACCTCCCGATTGCAGGCCAGACACCCTAACTACTGCACCAGGACTCGAACCCACGACCTCCCGATTGCAGGCCAAGCACTTTAACTACTGCATCAGGACTCGAACCCACCACCTCCCGATTGCAGGCCAGACACTCTAACTACTGATCCAGGACTCGAACCCACGACCTCCCGATTGCAGGCCAGACACACTAACTACTGCACCAGGACTCGAACATACGAACTACCGATTGCAGGCCAGACACTCTAACTACGGCACCAGGACTCGAACCCATGGCCTCCCGATTGCAGGTCAGACACTTTAACTACTGCACCAGGACTCGAACCCACGACTTCCCGATTGCAGGCCAGACACTCTAACTACTATACCAGGACTCGAATCCACGACCTCCCGATTGCAGGCCAGACACTCTACTACACCAGGACTAGAACCCACGACCTCCCGATTGCAGGACAGACACTCTAACTACTGCACCAGGACTCGAACACACGACCTCCCGATTGCAGGCCAGACACTCTAACTACTGCACCTGGACTCGAACGCACGACCTCCCGTTTGCACGACCTCCCGATTGCAGGCCAAACACTCTAACTACTACACCAGGACTCGAACCCACGACCTCCTGATTGCAGGCCAGGCACTCTAACTACTACACCAGGACTCGAACCCACGACCTCCCGATTGCAGGACAGACACTCTAACTACTGCACCAGGACTCGAACCCACGACCTCCCGATTGCAGACCAGACACTCTAACTACTACACCAGGACTCGAACCAACGACCTCCCGATTGCAGGCCAGACACTCTAACTACTACACCCGGATTCGAACCCACGACCTCCCGATTGCAGGCCAGACACTTTAACTACTGCATCAGGACTCGAACCCACGACCTCCTGATTGCATGCCAGACACTCTAACTACTACACCAGGACGCGAGCACTCAACCTCCCGATTGCAGGCAAGACACTCTAACTACTACACCAGGACTCGAATCCTCAACCTCCCGATTGCAGGGCAGACACTTAAACTACTACACCAGGACTCGAACCCACGACCTCCCGATTGCAGGACAGACACTCTAACAACTGCACCAGGACTCGAACCCACGACCTCCCGATAGCAGGCCAGACACTCTAACTACGGCACCAGGACTCGAACCCACGACCTCCCGATTGCATGCCAGACACTTTAACTACTACACCAGGACTCGAACCTTCGACCTCCCGATTGCACGACCTCCCGATTGCAGGCGAGACACTCTAACTACTGCACCAGGACTCGAACACACGACCTCCCGATTGCAGGCCGGACATTCTAACTACGGCACCAGGACTCGAACCCACGACCTCCCGATTGCATGTCAGACACTTTAACTACTGCACCAGGACTCGAACTTACCCACGACCTCCCGATTGCGGCCGGACACTCTAACTACTACACAAGGACTCGAATCCACGACCTCCCGATTGCAGGCTGGACACTCTAACTACTACACCAGGACTCGAACCCACGACCTCCCGATTGCACGCCAGACACTTGAACTACTGCACCAGGACTCGAGCCAACGACCTCCCGATTGAAGGCCAGACACTCTAACTACTACACCAAGACTGGAACCCACGAACTCCCGATTGCAGGCCAGACACTCTTACTACTACACCAGGACTCGAACCCACGACCTCCTGATTGCAGGACAGACACTCTAACTACTGCACTAGCACTCGAACAAATGACCACCCGATTACAGGTCAGACACTTTAACTACTGCACCAGGACTCGAACGTACGACCTCCCGATTGCAGGCCAGACACCCTAGCTACTACACCAGGATTCGAACCCACGGCCTTCCTATTGCAGGCCAGACACTCTAACTACTACACAAGGACTCGAACCCACGACCTCCTGATTGCAGGACAGACACTCTAACTACTGCACCAGGACTCGAACACACGACCTCCCGATTGCAGGCCAGACACTCTAACTACTGCACCTGGACTCCAACCCACGACCTCCCGATTGCAGAACAAGCACTCTAACTACTACACCAGGACTCTAACCCACGAAACCCACGACCTCCCGATTGCAGGTCAGACACTTTAACTACTGCACCAGGTTTCGAAACCACGACCTCCCGATTGCAGGCCATATACCCTTACTACTACACCAGGACTCGAACCCACGACCTCCCGATTGCAGGCCAAGCACTTTAACTACTGCGCCAGGACTCGAACCGACGACCTCCCGATTGCAGGCCAGACACCCTAACTGCAACAGGACTCGAACCCACGACCTCCCGATTGCAGGCCAGACACTCTAACTAAGGCACCAGGACTCGAACCCACGACCTCCCGATTGCAGGCCAGACACATTGACTACTACACCAGGCCTCGAACCTAGGACCTCCCGATTGCAGGCCAGACACTCTAACTACTACACCGGGACTCGAACACACGACCTCCCGATTGCAGGCCAGACACTTTAACTACTACACCAGGACTCGTACCCTCGACCTCCCAATTGTACGACCTCCCAATTGCAGGCCAGACACTCTAACTACTGCACCAGGACTCGAACACACGACCTACCGATTGCAGGCCAGACACTCTAACTACGGCACCAGGACTCGAACCCAAGACCTCCCGATTGCAGGCCAGACACTTTAACTACTGCACCAGGACTCAAACCTACGACCTCTCGATTGCAGGCCAAACACTCTAACTACTACACCAGGACTCGAACCCACGACCTCTCGATTGCAGGCCAGTCACTCTGACTACTGCACCAGGACTCGAACCCTAGACCTCCCGATTGCAGGCCAGACACTCTAACTTCTGCAACAAGACTCGAGACAACGACCTCCCGATTGCAGGCCAGTCATTCTGACTACTGCACCAGGACTCGAACCCAAGACCTCCCGATTGCAGGCCAGACACTCTAACGGCTGCAACAAGACTCGAACCCACGACCTCCCGATTGCAGGCCAGACACACTAACTACTGCACCAGGACTCGAACCCACGACCTCCCGAATTCAGGCCAAACACTCTAACTACTACACCAGGACTCCAACCCACGAAACCCACGACCTCCCGATTGCAGGACAGACATTTAACTACTGCACCAGGACTCGAACCCACGACCTCGTGATTGCAGGCCAAGTACTTTAACAACTGCGCCAGGACTCGAACCCACGACCTCCCGATTGCATGCCAGACACTCTAACTACTGCAACAGGACTCGAACCCACGACCTCCCGATTGCAGGCCAGACACTCTAACTAAGGCACCAGGACTCGAACCCACGACCTCCCGATTGCAGGCCAGACACTTTAACTACTGCACCAGGACTCGAACCTACGACCTCCCGATTGCAGGCCAAACACTCTAACTACTACACCAGGACTCGAACCCACGACCTCCCGATTGCAGGCCAGACACTCTAACTACTACACCAGGACTCGAACCCACGACCTCCCGATTGCAGGACAGACACTCTAACTACTGCACCAGGACTCGAACAAACGACCTCCCGATTGCAGGCCAGACACTCTAACTACTGCACCAGGACTCGAACCCACGACCTCCCGATTGCAGGACAGACATTTAACTACTGCACCAGGACTCGAACCCACGACCTCTCGATTGCAGGCCAGACACTCTAACTACTGCACCAGGACTCGAACCCACGACCTCCCGATTGAAGGCCAGACACTCTAACTACTACACCAGGACTCGAACCCAAGACCTCTCGATTGCAGGCCAAGCACTTTAACTACTGCGCCAGGACTCGAACCCACGACCTCCCGATTGCAGGCCAGACACTCTAACTTCTGCAACAGGACTCGAACCCACGACCTCTCGATTGCAGGCCAGACACTCTAACTACTGCAACAGGACTCGAAACCACGACCTCCCGATTGCAGGCCAGATACCCTAACTACTACACCGGGACTCGAACACACGACCTCCCGATTGCACGATCTCCCAATTGCAGGCCAGACACTCTAACTACTGATCCAGGACTCGAACCCACGACCTCCCGATTGCAGGCCAGACACACTAACTACTGCACCAGGACTCGAACACACGAACTACCGATTGCAGGCCAGACACTCTAACTACGGCACCAGGACTCGAACCCATGGCCTCCCGATTGCAGGTCAGACACTTTAACTACTGCACCAGGACTCGAACCCACGACTTCCCGATTGCAGGCCAGACACTCTAACTACTACACCAGGACTCGAATCCACGACCTCCCGATTGCAGGCCAGACACTCTACTACACCAGGACTAGAACCCACGACCTCCCGATTGCAGGACAGACACTCTAACTACTGCACCAGGACTCGAACACACGACCTCCCGATTGCAGGCCAGACACTCTAACTACTGCACCTGGACTCGAACGCACGACCTCCCGATTGCACGACCTCCCGATTGCAGGCCAAACACTCTAACTACTACACCAGGACTCGAACCCACGACCTCCTTATTGCAGGCCAGGCACTCTAACTACTACACCAGGACCCGAACCCACGACCTCCCGATTGCAGGGCAGACACTCTAACTACTGCACCAGGACTCGAACACACGACCTCCCGATTGCAGGCCAGACACTCTAACTATTGCACCTGGACTCGAACGCACGACCTCCCGATTGAACGACCTCCCGATTGCAGGCCAAACACTCTAACTACTACACCAGGACTCGAACCTACGACCTCCTGATTGCAGGCCAAACACCCTAACTACTGCACCAGGACTCGAACCCACGACCTCCCGATTGCAGACCAGACACTCTAACTACTACACCAGGACTCGAACCAACGACCTCCCGATTGCAGGCCAGACACTCTAACTACTACACCCGGACTCGAACCCACGACCTCCCAATTGCAGGCCAGACACTTTAACTACTGCATCAGGACTCGAACCCACGACCTCCTGATTGCATGCCAGACACTCTAACTACTACACCAGGACGCGAGCACTCAACCTCCCGATTGCAGGCAAGACACTCTAACTACTACACCAGGACTCGAACCCTCAACCTCCCGATTGCAGGGCAGACACTTAAACTACTACACCAGGACTCGAACCCACGACCTCCCGATTGCAGGACAGACACTCTAACAACTGCACCAGGACTCGAACCCACGACCTCGCGATAGCAGGCCAGACACTCTAACTACGGCACCAGGACTCGAACACACGACCTCCCGATTGCAGGCCAGACACTCTAACTACGGCACCAGGACTCGAACCCACGACCTCCCGATTGCATGCCAGACACTTTAACTACTACACCAGGACTCGAACCTTCGACCTCCCGATTGCACGACCTCCCGATTGCAGGCGAGACACTCAAACTAATGCACCAGGACTCGAACACACGACCTCCCGATTGCAGGCCGGACATTCTAACTACGGCACCAGGACTCGAACCCACGACCTCCCGATTGCATGTCAGACACTTTAACTACTGCACCAGGACTCGAACTTACCCACGACCTCCCGATTGCAGCCGGACACTCTAACTACTACACAAGGACTCGAATCCACGACCTCCCGATTGCAGGCTAGACACTCTAACTACTACACCAGGACTCGAACCCACGACCTCCCGATTGCACGCCAGACACTTGAACTACTGCACCAGGACTCGAGCCAACGACCTCCCGATTGCAGGCCAGACACTCTAACTACTACACCAGGACTGGAACCCACGAACTCCCGATTGCAGGCCAGACACTCTTACTACTACACCAGGACTCGAACCCACGACCTCCTGATTGCAGGACAGACACTCTAACTACTGCACCAGCACTCGAACAAATGACCACCCGATTACAGGTCAGACACTTTAACTACTGCACCAGGACTCGAACGTACGACCTCCCGATTGCAGGCCAGACACTCTAGCTACTACACCAGGATTCGAACCCACGACCTCCCGATTGCAGGCCAGACACTCTAACTACTACACAAGGACTCGAACCCACGACCTCCTGATTGCAGGACAGACACTCTAACTACTGCACCAGGACTCGAACACACGACCTCCCGATTGCAGGCCAGACACTCTAACTACTGCACCTGGACTCCAACCCACGACCTCCCGATTGCAGAACAAGCACTCTAACTACTACACCAGGACTCGAACCCACGAAACCCACGACCTCCCGATTGCAGGTCAGACACTTTAACTACTGCACCAGGTTTCGAACCCACGACCTCCCGATTGCAGGCCATATACCCTTACTACTACACCAGGACTCGAACCCACGACCTCCCGATTGCAGGCCAAGCACTTTAACTACTGCGCCAGGACTCGAAACGACGACCTCCCGATTGCAGGCCAGACACCCTAACTGCAACAGGACTCGAACCCACGACCTCCCGATTGCAGGCCAGACACTCTAACTAAGGCACCAGGACTCGAACCCACGACCTCCCGATTGCAGGCCAGACACATTAACTACTACACCAGGCCTCGAACCTAGGACCTCCCGATTGCAGGCCAGACACTCTAACTACTACACCGGGACTCGAACACACGACCTCCCGATTGCAGGCCAGACACTTTAACTACTACACCAGGACTCGTACCCTCGACCTCCCAATTGTACGACCTCCCAATTGCAGGCCAGACACTCTAACTACTGCACCAGGACTCGAACACACGACCTACCGATTGCAGGCCAGACACTCTAACTACGGCACCAGGACTCGAACCCAAGACCTCCCGATTGCAGGCCAGACACTTTAACTACTGCACCAGGACTCAAACCTACGACCTCCCGATTGCAGGCCAAACACTCTAACTACTACACCAGGACTCGAACCCACGACCTCTCGATTGCAGGACAGTCACTCTGACTACTGCACCAGGACTCGAACCCAAGACCTACCGATTGCAGGCCAGACACTCTAAATGCTGCAACAAGACTCGAGACAACGACCTCCCGATTGCAGGCCAGACACACTAACTACTGCACCAGGACTCGAACCCACGACCTCCCGATTGCAGGCCAAACACTCTAACTACTACACCAGGACTCGAACCCACGAAACCCACGACCTCCCGATTGCAGGACAGACATTTAACTACTGCACCAGGACTCGAACCCACGACCTCCCGATTGCAGGCCAAGCACTTTAACTACTGCGCCAGGACTGGAACCCACGACCTCCCGATTGCAGGCCAGACACTCTAACTACTGCAACAGGACTCGAACCCACGACCTCCCGATTGTAGGCCAGACACTCTAACTAAGGCACCAGGACTCGAACCCAAGACCTCCCGATTGCAGGCAGACACTTTAACTTTTACACCAGGCCTCGAACCTAGGACCTCCCGATTGCAGGCCAGACACCCTAACTACTACACCGGGACTCGAACACACGACCTCCCGATTGCAGGCCAGACACTTTAACTACTACACCAGGACTCGTACCCTCGACCCCCCGATTGCACGAACTCCCAATTGCAGGCCAGACACTCTAACTTCTGCACCAGGACTCGAACCCACGACCTACCGATTTCAGGCCAGACACTCTAACTACGGCACCAGGACTCGAACCCAAGACCTCCCGATTGCAGGCCACACACTTTAACTACTGCACCAGGACTCGAACCTACGACCTCCCGATTGCAGGCCAAGCACTCTAACTACTACACCAGGACTCGAACCCACGACCTCCCGATTGCAGGCCAGACACTCTAACTACTACACCAGGACTCGAACCCACGACCTCCCGATTGCAGGACAGACACTCTAAATACTGCACCAGGACTCGAACAAACGACCTCCCGATTGCAGGCCAGACACACTAACTACTGCACCCGGACTCGAACCCACGATCTCCCGATTGTAGGCCAAACACTCTAACTACTACACCAGGACTCGAACCC
Organism: Cyrtodaria siliqua; assembly: GCA_037043455.1. Lineage (NCBI taxonomy): Eukaryota > Metazoa > Mollusca > Bivalvia > Adapedonta > Hiatellidae > Cyrtodaria > Cyrtodaria siliqua. The sequence goes on from JAWPHD010006509.1 coordinate 125,571, forward strand.
ACGAAACCCACGACCTCCCGATTGCAGGACAGACATTTAACTACTGCACCAGGACTCGAACCCACGACCTCCCGATTGCAGGCCAGACACTCTAACTACTGCACCAGGACTCGAACCCACGACCTCTCGATTGCAGGCCAGACACACTAACCACTGCACCAGGACTCGACCCCACGACCTCCCGATTGCAGGCCAGACACTTTAACTACTACACCAGGACTCGAATCCAAGACCTCTCGATTGCAGGCCAAGCACTTTAACTACTGCGCCAGGACTCGAACCCACGACCTCCCGATTGCAGGCCAGACACTCTAACTTCTGCAACAGGCTCGAACCCACGACCTCCCGATTGCAGGCCAGACACCCTAACTACTGCACCAGGACTCGAACCCACGACCTCCCGATTGCAGGTCAGACACTTTAACTACTGCACCAGGACTCGAACCCACGACCTCCCGATTGCAGGCCAGATACCCTAACTACTACACCAGGACTCGAACCCACGACCTCCCGATTGCAGGCCAAGCACTTTAATTACTGCGCCAGGACTCGAACCGACGACCTCCCGATTGCAGGCCAGACACCCTAACTGCAACAGGACTCGAACCCACGACCTCCCGTTTGCAGGCCAGACACTCTAACTAAGGCACCAGGACTCGAACCCACGACCTCCCGATTGCAGGCCAGACACTTTAACTACTACACCAGGCCTCGAACCTAGGACCTCACGATTGCAGGCCAGACACACTAACTACTACACCGGGACTCGAACACACGACCTCCCGATTGCAGGCCAGACACTTTAACTACTACACCAGGACTCGTACCCTCGACCTCCCGATTGTACGACCTCCCAATTGCAGGCCAGACACTCTAACTACTGCACCAGGACTCGAACACACGACCTACCGATTGCAGGACAGACACTCTAACTACGGCACCAGGACTCGAACCCAAGACCTCCCGATTGCAGGCCAGACACTTTAACTACTACACCAGGACTCGAACCGACGACCTCCCGATTGCAGGCCAGACACTCTAACTACTACACCAGGACTCAAACCCACGACCTCCCGATTGCAGGACAGACTCTCTAACTACTGCACCAGGACTCGAACAAACGACCTCCCGATTGCAGGCCAGACACACTAACTACTGCACCCGGACTCGAACCCACGATCTCCCGATTGTAGGCCAAACACTCTAACTACTACACCAGGACTCGAACCCACGAAACCCACGACCTCCCGATTGCAGGACAGACATTTAACTACTGCACCAGGACTCGAACCCACGACCTCCCGATTGCAGGCCAGACACTCTAACTACTGCACCAGGACTCGAACCCACGACCTCTCGATTGCAGGCCAGACACACTAACTACTGCACCAGGACTGGAACCCACGACCTCTCGATTGTAGGCCAGACACTCTAACTACTACACCAGGACTCGAACCCAAGACCTCTCGATTGCAGGCCAAGCACTTTAACTACTGCGCCAGGACTCGAACCCACGACCTCCCGATTGCAGGCCAGACACTCTAACTTCTGCAACAGGCTCGAACCCACGACCTCCCGATTGCAGGCCAGACACCCTAACTACTACACCAGGACTCGAACCCACGACCTCCCGATTGCAGGTCAGACACTTTAACTACTGCACCAGGACTCGAACCCACGACCTCCCGATTGCAGGCCAGATACCCTAACTACTACACCAGGACTCGAACCCACGACCTCCCGATTGCAGGACAAGCACTTTAACTACTGCCCCAGGACTCGAACCGACGACCTCCCGATTGCAGGCCAGACACCCTAACTGCAACAGGACTCGAACCCACGACCTCCCGATTGCAGGCCAGACACTCTAACTAAGGCACCAGGACTCGAACCCACGACCTCCCGATTGCAGGCCAGACACTTTAACTACTACACCAGGCCTCGAACCTAGGACCTCCCGATTGCAGGCCAGACACACTAACTACTACACCGGGACTCGAACACACGACCTCCCGATTGCAGGCCAGACACTTTAACTACTACACCAGGACTCGAACCCTCGACCTCCCGATTGTACGACCTCCCAATTGCAGGCCAGACACTCTAACTACTGCACCAGGACTCGAACACACGACCTACCGATTGCAGGCCAGACACTCTAACTACGGCACCAGGACTCGAACCCAAGACATCCCGATTGCAGGCCAGACACTTTAACTACTGCACCAGGACTCAAACCTACGACCTCCCGATTGCAGGCCAAACACTCTAACTAATACACCAGGACTCGAACCCACGACCTCTCGATTGCAGGCCAGTCACTCTGACTACTGCACCAGGACTCGAACCCACGACCTCCCGATTGCAGGCCAGACACTCTAACTGCTGCAACAAGACTCAAACCCACGACCTCCCGATTGCAGGCCAGACACACTAACTACTGCACCAGGACTCGAACCCACGACCTCCTGATTGCAGGCCAAACACTCTAACTACTACACCAGGACTCGAACCCACGAAACCCACGACCTCCCGATTGCAGGACAGACATTTAACTACTTCACCAGGACTCGAACCCACGACCTCCCGATTGCAGGCCAGACACTCTAACTACTGCAACAGGACTAGAACCCACGACCTCCCGATTGAAGGCCAGACACTCTTACTAAGGCACCAGGACTCGAACCCACGACCTCCCGATTGCAGGCCAGACACTTTAACTACTACACCAGGCCTCGAACCTAGGACCTCCCGATTGCAGGCCAGACATTCTAACTACTACACCGGGACTCGAACACACGACCTCCCGATTGCAGGCCAGACACTTTAACTACTTCACCAGGACTCGTACCCTCGACCCCCCGATTGCACGACCTCCCAATTGCAGGCCAGGCACTCTAACTACTGCACCAGGACTCGAACCCACGACCTACCGATTGCAGGCCAGACACTCTAACTACGGCACCAGGACTCGAACCCAAGACCTTCCGATTGCAGGCCAGACACTTTAACTACTGCACCAGGACTCGAACCTACGACCTCCCGATTGCTGGCCAAACACTCTAACTACTACACCAGGACTCGAACCCACGACCTCCCGATTGCAGGCCAGACACTCTAACTACTACACCAGGACTCGAACCCACGACCTCCCGATTGCAGGACAGACACTCTAACTACTGCACCAGGACTCGAACAAACGACCTCCCGATTGCAGGCCAGATACACTAACTACTGCACCCGGTCTCGAACCCACGACCTCCCGATTGCAGGCCAAACACTCTAACTACTACACCAGGACTCGAAAACACGAAACACACGACCTCACGATTGCAGGACAGACATTTAACTACTGCACCAGGACTCGAACCCACGACCTCCAGATTGCAGGCCAGACACTCTAACTACTGCACCAGGACTCGAACCCACGACCTCCTGATTGCAGGCCAGACACACTAACTACTGCACCAGGACTCGAACCCACGACCTCCCGATTGCAGGCCAGACACTCTAACTACTACTCCAGGACTCGAACCCAAGACCTCTCGATTGCAGGCCAAGCACTTTAACTACTGCGCCAGGACTCGAACCCACGACCTCCCGATTGCAGGCCAGACACTCTAACTTCTGCAACAGGACTCGAACCCACGACCTCCCGATTGCATGCCAGACACCCTAACTACTGCACCAGGACTCAAACCCACGACCTGCCGATTGCAGGCCAAGCACTTTAACTACTGCACCAGGACTCGAACCCACGACCTCCCGATTGCAGGCCAGACACTCTAACTACTGCGCCAGGACTCGAACCCACGACCTCTTGATTGCAGGCCAGACACCCTGACTACTGCACCAGGACTCGAACCCACGACCTCCCGATTGCAGGCCAAGCACTTTAACTACTGCACCAGGACTCGAACCCACGACCTCCCGATTGCAGGCCAGACACTCTAACTACGGCACCAGGACTCGAACCCAAGACAGCCCGATTGCAGGCCAGACACTCTTACTACTACACCAGGACTCGAACCCACGACCTCCCGATTACAGGCCAGACACACTAACTGCTGCACCGGGACTCGAACCCACGACCTTCCGATTGCATGCCAGGCACTCTAACTACTGCACCGGCACTCGAACACACGACCTCCCGATTGCAGGCCAGACACTTTAACTAATGCACCAGGACTCGAACCCACGACCTCCCGAATGCAAGCCAGACAATATAACTACTTCACCAGGACACGAACCCACGACCTCCCGACTGCATGCCAGACACTCTAACTACTACACCAGGACTCGAACACATGAAACACACGACCTCCCGATTGCAGGACAGACATTTAACTACTGCACCAGGACTCGAACCCACGACCTCCTGATTGCAGGCCAGACACTCTAACTACTGCACCAGGACTCGAACCCACGACTTCTCGATTGCAGGCCAGACACACTAACTACTGCACCAGGACTCGAACCCACGACCTCCCGATTGCAGGCCAGACACTCTAACTACTGCAACAGGACTCGAACCCACGACCTCCCGATTGCAGGCCAGACACCCTAACTACTGCACCGGGACTCGAACCCACGACCTGCCGATTGCAGGCCAAGCACTTTAACTACTGCACCAGGACTCGAACCCACGACCTCCCGATTGCAGGCCAGACAGTCTAACTACTGCAACAGGACTCGAACCCACGACCTCCCGATTGCAGGCCAGACACCCTAACTACTGTATCAGGACTCGAACCCACGACCTCCCGATTGCAGGCCAAGACCTTTAACTACTGCACCAGGACTCGAACCCACGACCTCCCGATTGCAGGCCAGACACTCTAACTACTGCACCATGACTCGAACCCACGACCTCCCGATTGCAGGCCAGACACTCTTACTACTACACAAGGACTCGAACCCACGACCCCCCGATTACAGGCCAGACACTCTAACTGCTGCACCGGGACTCGAACCCACGACCTTCCGATTGCAGGCCAGACACTCTTACTACTACACCAGGACTCGAACCCACGACCTCCCGATTACAGGCCAGACACTCTAACTGCTGCACCGGGACTCGAACCCACGACCTTCCGATTGCAGGCCAGACACTCTGACTACTGCACCTGGACTCGAACCCACGACCTCCCGATTGCAGGCCAGACACTTTAACTAATGCACCAGGACTCGAACCCACGACCTCCCGAATGCAAGCCAGACAATCTAACTACTTCACCAGGACACGAACCCACGACCTCCCGACTGCATGCCAGACACTCTAACTACTACACCAGGACTCGAACACACGAAACACACGACCTCCCGATTGCAGGACAGACATTTAACTACTGCACCAGGACTCGAACCCACGACCTTCCGATTGCAGGCCAGACACTCTAACTACTGCACCAGGACTCGAACCCACGACCTCTCGATTGCAGGCCAGACACACTAACTACTGCACCAGGACTCGAACCCACGACCTCCCGATTGCAGGCCAAACACTCTAACTACTACACCAGGACTCGAACCCAAGACCTCTCGATTGCAGGCCAGACACTCTAACTGCTGCGCCAGGACTCGAACCCACGACCTCCCGATTGCAGGCCAGACACTCTAACTTCTGCAACAGGACTCGAACCCCGACCTCCCGATTGCAGACCAGACACTCTAACTACTGCACCAGGACTCGAACCAACGACCTCCCGATTGCAGGCCAAGCACTTTAACTACTGCACCAGGACTCGAACCCACGACCTCCCGATTGCAGGCCAGACAGTCTAACTACTGCAACAGGACTCGAACTCACGACCTCCCGATTGCAGGCCAGACAACCTAACTACTGTATCAGGACTCGAACCCACGACCTCCCGATTGCAGGCCAAGCACTTTAACTACTGCACCAGGACTCGAACCACGACCTCCCGATTGCAGGACAGACACTCTAACTACTGCACCAGGACTCGAACCCACGACCTCTTGATTGCAGGCAAGACACCCTGACTACTGCACCAGGACTCGAACCCACGACCTCCCGATTGCAGGCCAAGCACTTTAACTACTGCACCAGGACTCGAACCCACGACCTCCCGATTGCAGGCCAGACATTTTAACTACGGCACCAGGACTCGAACCCACGACCTCCCGATTGCACGACCTCCCGAATGCAGGCCAAACACTCTAACTACTGCACCATGACTCGAACCCACGACCTCCCGATTGCAGGCCAGACACTCTTACTACTACACCAGGACTCGAACCCACGACCTCCCGATTACAGGCCAGACACTCTAACTGCTGCACCGGGACTCGAACCCACGACCTTCCGATTGCAGGCCAGACACTCTAACTACTGCACCGGGACTCGAACCCACGACCTCCCGATTGCAGGCCAGACACTTTAACTAATGCACCAGGACTCGAACCCACGACCTCCCGAATGCAAGCCAGACAATCTAACTACTACACCAGGACACGAACCCACGACCTCCCGACTGCATGCCAGACACTCTAACTACTACACCCGGACTCAAACCCACGACCTCCCGATTGCAGGTCAGACACTTTAGCTACTACACCAGAACTCGAACCCATGACCTCCCGATTGCAGGCCAGACACTCTCACTACTACACCAGGACTCGAACCCACGACCTCCCGATTGCAGGCCAGATGCTCTAACTACTGCACCAGGACTCGAACCCACGACCTCCCGATTGCAGGCCAGACACTCTAACTGCTGCACCGGGACTCGAACCCACGACCTCCCGATTGCAGGCCAGACATTCTAACTACTGCACCAGGACTCGAACCCCGACCTCCCAATTGCAGGCCAGACACTCTAACTACTACACCAGGACACGAACCCACGACCTCCCGATTGCATGCCAGACACACTAACTACTACACCCGGACTCGAACCCACGACCTCCCGATTGCAGGCCATACACTCTAACTACTGCACCAGGACTTGAGCCAACGACCTCCCGATTGCAGGTCAGACACTTTAACTACTACACCAGGACTCGTACCCACGACATCCCGATTGCAGGCCAGACACTCTCACTACTACACCAGGACTCGAACCCACGACCTCCCGATTGCAGGCCAGACGCTCTAACTACTGCACCAGGACTCGAACCCACGACCTCCCGATTGCAGGCCAGACACTCTAACTACTGCACCAGGACTCGAACCAACGACCTCCCGATTGCAGGCCAAACACTTTAACTACTGCACCAGGACTCGAACCCACGACCTCCCGATTGCAGGCCAGACAGTCTAGCTACTGCAACAGGACTCGAACTCACGACCTCCCGATTGCAGGCCAGACAACCTAACTACTGTATCAGGACTCGAACCCACGACCTCCCGATTGCAGGCCAAGCACTTTAACTACTGCATCAGGACTCGAACCCACGACCTCCCGATTGCAGGACAGACACTCTAACTACTGCGCCAGGACTCGAACCCACGACCTCTTGATTGCAGGCCAGACACCCTGACTACTGCACCAGGACTCGAACCCACGACCTCCCGATTGCAGGCCAAGCACTTTAACTACTGCACCAGGACTCGAACCCACGACCTCCCGATTGCAGGCCAGACACTCTAACTACGGCACCAGGACTCGAACCCACGACCTCCCGATTGCACGACCTCCCGAATGCTGGCCAAACACTCTAACTACTGCACCATGACTCGAACCCACGACCTCCCGATTGCAGGCCAGACACTCTTACTACTACACCAGGACTCGAACCCACGACCTCCCGATTACAGGCCAGACACTCTAACTGCTGCACCGGGACTCGAACCCACGACCTTCCGATTGCAGGCCAGACACTCTAACTACTGCACCGGGACTCGAACCCACGACCTCCCGATTGCAGGCCAGACACTTTAACTAATGCACCAGGACTCGAACCCACGACCTCCCGAATGCAAGCCAGACAATCTAACTACTACACCAGGACACGAACCCACGACCTCCCGACTGCATGCCAGACACTCTAACTACTACACCCGGACTTAAACCCACGACCTCCCGATTGCAGGCCAGACACTCTAACTACTGCACCAGGACTCGAGCCCACGACCTCCCGATTGCAGGTCAGACACTTTAGCTACTACACCAGAACTCGAACCCATGACCTCCCGATTGCAGGCCAGACACTCTCACTACTACACCAGGACTCGAACCCACGACCTCCCGATTGCAGGCCAGATGCTCTAACTACTGCACCAGGACTCGAACCCACGACCTCCCGATTGCAGGCCAGACACTCTAACTGCTGCACCGGGACTCGAACCCACGACCTCCCGATTGCAGGCCAGACATTCTAACTACTGCACCAGGACTCGAACCCCGACCTCCCGATTGCAGGCCAGACACTCTAACTACTACACCAGGACACGAACCCACGACCTCCCGATTGCATGCCAGACACACTAACTACTACACCCGGACTCGAACCCACGACCTCCCGATTGCAGGCCATACACTCTAACTACTGCACCAGGACTTGAGCCCACGACCTCCCGATTGCAGGTCAGACACTTTAACTACTACACCAGGACTCGTACCCACGACATCCCGATTGCAGGCCAGACACTCTCACTACTACACCAGGACTCGAACCCACGACCTCCCGATTGCAGGCCAGACGCTCTAACTACTGCACCAGGACTCGAACCCACGACCTCCCGATTGCAGGCCAGACACTCTAACTACTACACCACTGCACTTCGGTAAGCTGTAGTTAAACCCGTCCTCTCCCCATATATAGCAGCAAAAAAAATTCGTAATTGATAGCTGTCATAGTTGATTTTCTTTGATTTTTGTGGGATTTTCACTTCACATAGGCAATAATAGACGGCGCTTAATTTCTCTATATTGGAGCTTAAAGACGCTGCTTCTAACATGTTCTCGCCTCTCAACACTGCGGGTTCGAATCCCACTCATAGCTCGACTTGTCAAGTGAGAAAGGGTCGATTCGAACGGATGTCGAGAGGTATACAGTATTGGTTCTACCCAGGAACATTAGGATGTTCTGCATCTACCACAAAATTCGACAGTCATATTTGTAGTAAACATGTAGTAAAAATGACATTAACCATTAAAAGAAACAAATATATATTATATTGAACTTTTAACATTGAATTTACTGAAATCATTCAATAGATATTGCAAATTGTGTTCCGATATGAAACTAAGATTGCCAAAAAAAGAAAATTTATCTATGCTCCTTGGATGTAAGATTTGCTTGAACTTTACTAATATTGTATTACATATATTATACGCCATTTAATTAAAGGCCTATCCTTACCTGATCAAGTTTCTTATTTAGCAACATTTTGAACCTCTTGAAGTAAAAGTATTCCTTGTGCTCCCCTGCATCTACCAGCTCCTTGTATCTGTTCTCTGCATCGTATCCGAACGCCTCAAGTGTCTTCCCATCAGGTCTGATCAACACACATGATGGTGCCTTTTCTGTCATTAATGTACTACCAGAGTGCCATTGTTTGACGGAAACTTGCGTTGGATTGGACTGAAAATCGTGAACGAAGGAAAATCCCCAACCGGAAAAAGTAGTCCCAAAATCAATGGCCCCTACAATTAAACCTTTTGCTGCCTGAAATGAAACACAGGAATACATTTGCCTTGTATTAACCAGAATCGATATTATTTAACAGTTTCGTATATATTGTAATATATAGAAGGTTATATAGGGTATTAAAAGGCAATACAACAATACAAACCAGATTTCCCATGAAAAGAGTGTTTGATGTAAAACTAATGTATTATTCTATGTACTAAGAAAGATTATTCTATTAACCAGGCATGAGACAGGAGCAGAAATCTCAGAAGAGGGTTCTATGGGGCCTCCCTCTACCCACCTCAGGGCGCTGACCTCTCATAGGGGTTCAGAGTGTGCGATGCTCCTCGACCAAATTTTTTTTTCAGGAAAACGGAGGCCCTTAGATTGGATCTCCTTGCAGCTATTTTTTTCTGTTTTACCTGGTTAATTTTTTCTTGATAATTCAACTGAAAATATCATTGTTCTGCATTCTTAGTTTTCCTATATTAAGAAGTGAACATATCCCAGACATATGTAACTGATGTACTAACACATACCTTTGTAACACATTTTTTGTTTTTGTCCTAAGCGCTCCAGGACAGTTCAAATGTTCATTGTCTACATTAATTGACAGTGCTGTTTATAACTACTTTCCTAAAATATGCGTGGCACTATATTTACAATAACATTTTTATTTACATGATTTAAATTAGTAATATTGAAATCAAAACAAACTAATTGCTCTATCCATGTGTTGTATTTACCCGCTTCATTATCAACTGACCCCTGTGATACTTCTAAACTTATCTTAATCAGAGGAATTCCTGTAGTAAAAACAAGCGGGAGAGGCCCTTCCCTCTTGGTTGTAGTCAAGATATCTAAGCAAGTATGCATTGAATTAAAATGTCAAACATATAAAGCGATTATCTGTATATTTATTTACCTCCTTAAACCAAAATAGTTGTTATATTTTTTCTATTAACGTTCTAACGGTCAACCATTTTAAGACGAAGTTTAACACTATTAAATTCCAACATTGGTTTAAAAAAAAAACATTTTTGGGGAACTACAATCGATAAATGTGCAGTTTTACCATTGCCCCTTGATATATTAAACATTAATTGGCCGATTTGTTTGGCTAATGTATTCGAATCGACACAGTTGAAAGTACATGACTGTTTTTTTGTAATCTCCGCGTTTATACTATAGGAATTCCTTTGACCTCATACAGCATGATGAAATATCACAATCGTAAAAAAGGCTGGTTAGGTCAGAGAAGGCTCGAATTGAACTAAGATGTTCCCATGTAGTAGTTTTAGAGTGACATAATAATTGTCACTAATGCTCTCATTGATTTAATGCTACTAATACACACCTGTAATCTGCATCACTTTAAAACCGTTTGGTTGGACGTTACCTAGCAACCAATGAGGCAGTTGGAACGCAAGTGTCATTGACCCATAAACTGGCACAATGCTACTGATGATCTCCATGTATCCTTTATTTCCCCAAGGTTTACAAACAGCAATGGAATCAACATAGTGAATGCATGATAATAATGTCATTATGGCAGAATGGCAATTTAAACACAATTCAATGTAAATAGTAACACATAGTATCCAATGTAAATAGTAGCAAGGTAAGGAAAAAAGAGTCTCTAAGCAGACTCTGGACAAACTCTAGACAGTCAACATAATACATTGTTTTATTGCTTTATTAAAAAGGTCAATTTGCATATCAAATGAGAGGTCTAAACTGCGTATCTTTTTTTAAAAAGGCAAATAATGCCTTATTTCCTTGTTCAGCTATATGTTTTTTCGCAATTACATAGGAACCACTGCGACCGAGCTATATGCCAAGATACTCGTATTCATTTACTATTTCAACCATTACATTATTTAGTGTAAATTTCAGATTTTGTTTGAGTCTGCCTTTGCTAAAAATCATTATTTTTGTTTTAGATGTATTAACATTTAGTTTCCATTCGGTGCAATATTTTTCAAAGCTGTTTAATGCATTTTGTAAAATCATGTTCATCATCAATAAATATTACTGTGTCATCAGCATACAAAAGTACAAATAACTTTAGATAGGCATGAACATCATCCACGTTTACATTGCACGCAACACCATTTATATCCCTATCTAAGTAAGATTCAAGATCGTTCAGACAAATTGAAAATAAAAAGGGTGAAAGGGTTTCACCTTGCCTTACAACCTTGTTATTACAACTGAAGAAGTTCGTAGAACCCTCGTTTGTTTTAACTTGCCATTTAATGTCATTATATAAACTGTCAATTATAGTAAAGCATTTTCCATTTATGCCACTTTGTAGACATTTGTACCAAAGACCATCTCTACATACGTTATCAAACGCTTGTTTGAAATCTACAAAGCAACAAAACATTTTTGTCTTATTATTTTTAACTATGTCTAGAAAGCAATTAATAATAAATAGATTATCTATAGTAGAGTGTTTTTTTCTAAATCCTGCTTGTGTAGATCTTAGAAGTTGACATTTTCGGCATACTGGTTAAATCTGTTATTGAGTATACACGTAAACAATTTTCCAAAACAGCTTAGAAGTGTAATTGGACGATAGTTTTCAGGTATGGCTGCATCTCCCTTGTTTTTAAAGATAGACTTTAGTTAATAATTCCTAACGTCCAGTTTTCAGGAACGATTCCATTATCAAAAATCAGATTAAAAAGTTTAGTATAAATCGGTTACATAGTATTAATTGTCGACTTTATATGTTCATTTATTACGCTATCGGTTCAGGGAGATTTATTGTTTTTTAATAGTCTTACTGCTTTTTTGATTTCCACGTCATTGATTTGTTGATTAATTTCGTCGTTAATCTCTTTACTTTCCACATGGAACTCCGCATGACTTTCTGAATTTTCACTTGTGTTAATATTTTTAAAATATTTGTAAAAATTGTCAAGGGATGCCTAAACAGTTTCGTTCTTCTTATTCCCATTTTTAATTCTCCAGTATTGCATGGGGTTTATGCCTTTTAAACTTCTAAGTTTATTTATTCTTTCGGATTTATATTTTTTTGTGATTTAAGGCTAATGTAAATTTATATGTTTTACATACAATTTTTAAAATATTTTTATAATATGTACTCTTATATTTATTGTATAATCGTCGAGTAGTGTGATATACATGTCTTGCTCGTGTACATTCCTTATTAAACCATGGTTTAACTTTGATATTAACACTTTTAGTTTTACAAACTCCAAATTACTGTTGTGCGCACGATTCAAAATGTTAATGCTAAAGTGAAGTAATCGCGGTCTTTTTGGTCTTGGAGAAAAAGTGTACTTTTATTTTATATTGCAAGCAAACTGACATATCGGCGGGAAAGATAAAAAGAAAAGTTGTACGTTTTGCATCTTTCCGTGCGTGTTTTTGGTTGACTGTGATCCTTGAATGCTACCTTTTATGTTCGACTTGTGTATGTCCTTTAACGTCAGTGTCACGGTCGCTCAGTCGGTGGAGTTTCTTTAGAACCACACAGTTCTTACGTGGCAACACTATTTGTATGGGGAAAGGGGTACAGGTAACACGTTAATAATGGTGAATCAGAACCATTCATTATCAGCTGTGTAGATGATTGAAAGTACTTTAAATTTGTTAGAGAGGCATAATCATTGCGTTTGAAAACTTTTTGGGGAACAAAATCAATCACCGAATTTTATAATGACAGCTGAGTTATATAATGCTAATTAGCAACAGAATGCAATGTTTTAATTTAAATAAGGCGAATAATGTATTATCTTACTCCTTAAGAAAAAACGTAACGGTAGATGTCAATTGTTATTAACTGTAAGAGTCAATCTGCCACCACGTGTTAATTTTTCACATGACCATGGCTACAAACAGAAGTTCAACGCCGTGTCTGACATCACCAATGGATAGGGCTGCTGATTGAGTGGTAACAACATCAATTTTGATATATTTAGGTTTGTCCTTCAATTTCATGTAGGCTGTTTAAGCCTTTGAAATTTAGGAAAGTAATGGTTATCACATAATTTTATGCTAATACTGTAACTATATGGCAATCACAATGGTGGTGTCATTTTGAAAGTTTTGACGGCGGCGTGATATACCTATGTATATACTCTATTCTACCGCAATATATTTCTGAACACAATTGACAATTATCGCAGTATAAATGTCTTTGTTTTGAAGCTTGAATCTTAATTCAAAGGAGAATAAGAAAATAATGAATGACACCGACTCAATATCAATTTTCATCGTTTTCAAAGATTCGTGTAAGTTTGCTGAGACGTTATATATATTATCAGAGGTGTAATGTGAATGCAAGGAACGAAAACTCTTTGTAGAGATTGTGTATGAGTATAACATTTCATCGAAACCGCGGTTCATTGAGGTATTTTCCACGATTTTTTTGCTTTACCGATCAATGCTGTTCGGAATTGTGTAAAGAAATATAAACAGATCGGACAGGGAAAGTAGCATTCAAGGAGGACAGTCGTAAGCCTGACGGTGTCGTGCTATGCTATTAGGATAACAATATATAACTGACCGCGATAAATGGTGTATGTATAACCTGAGCAATTGCGCAATGTTTTTGTTTTGTTTTTGTCTTCAGAAATTGGACATTATGCGGAATAACGAACGTATAAAGACAAAACAGACCATATAGTCTTACATAATTGTGTTGATTGGTAATTATTTACGTATATATTAAATACTTTAACTAAGACAAGCAATGCCAATAATACTTTGGTGTAAGAATTCAAGTTTAACATAAACGTAGTACGTTGTGAATATCAGAAAATGACATAACATTTATCGAGTTGAATTGATTTAGGTCACGGCTATAATACCTGGAAAAAACTGATTTCGTGTTATAGATATAAGTACGTTTATTTATAGCACAGATAACAAAAACAAATCGACACATGTGTATTTGTCACAACTCATTCACAATATACAGTATAAAATAAAATACTGTGTCAAGGTATTTACTATTTCAAAATATTATTTATATGAGAAGATGCGTAAATGTTAACTTTGAAGGTGTTTTAAATGCGTACTAAGTTTAAACAAGCAAGTGGTTCGCTTAGCAGTACGAATGTTACAATCGACTGAACTTTGTTCTTATTCAGTTAACCTACATATTAGTAAATAAATAATAAATACTTTCTTCAAAGTTTCGAACTCTTGTTCTTCTTCACGAAAAACAAAGGCAAAAACCAGAGTTCGAAAATGTGAACAGAAAGAGTTATAATTATCTATTTAATATTGAAATGTCTTTCGTTTTGAAAGTAAATTCTCTTCGTCTTGGTAATATCTGTTTAATATATTGCTATAAATTATTGTACAACAACTAACTATGACCAAGGCGAAGATAATTACTTTTGAATATATTTCTTGAGTTATTAACATCTTCAAAAGATAGAAATGGGACCCGGTTAGCGTCCCCTTTTGATGAGCGATCGTAGAATACGTAACGTGTTCAAGGAGATGAGTGCAATGTTACCCGCACTTTTTCACTAGATCACGGAACCCTATCACATATGGCTTTTACAAATTAAAAATATCATCCTCAAAATGAATTGTTAGTGAATGAATGAATGGTATTTTATAACCATTTAACAGCTTAGGTCATATCGAGTTGAACTGGAGAATGGTGATGAGCAAACAATGACAATAATGGAGATGAATGTTGATTTCCATTCATTTATAAACTATGGTTTTCAGTTTCAATGTCACAGTGAGGAAGTTCTACCTCCTGCAGTAACAACAGTTGACAATTTATTTCGCCCTCCAACTGGTACCAACCGGAATGAACAGGGCACTCTCCATTTACATCCAGATTTAGCGCCGCACCCAGAGAGACGAATAGGATACAAAGGAACATGAGAAACCATCTATGGCGATTTATTGATTTTATGCAAATTGAGACACTTGACCGAAGAAAGTAAAAAGCGCGTAATATTTAACACTGTAATTTTCACAGGGTAATGAAAAGGAATCATGTAATAATGCATTCATAGTGTAAAATTCAATTTTGAGCTAATTGTCTGCTTAACCGTATTGCGTTGTTAAAACGCAAACGACATGAATGCATTATTGATTGGCCTACTTATGTAAATACCCGAAGGAGCTGATTACGTGCCATTTATATACATGTAAACTCTTTTTTTCTTTCTAACCAATGGCTTCGAATAATTGAAAACTGATAACAGTACAGTAAAATAGCTTATTTGCTCATCAAATAGCTATCGAGAAACATGTTTTAAACATTAATAGCAACGGAGAATGCCATGTTCATTCATGAATAAACCGAATTATGTAGTGTATTACTTCCTAATAGAAGCGTGGCCGTGGCCGAATGGTTAACGACTTTGCGTTGTAAACCTTCGCCTCTCACCGCTGCGGGTTCGAATCCCACTGGGAGCTCGACTTGTAAGTGAGGAAGTGTCGATTCTTACGGATGGCCGGAGGTGTACAGTACTGGTTCAACCCAGGAAAAGCGGGTGGTCTGCCTCAACCACAATAAATCGACCGTCATATATAACCTTACATGTTTTGAAAATGACGTAAAACACCATACAAACAAACAAACAAACAAACAAACAAACAAACAAACAAACTTCCTAATAGGAAAGGTTAACAGTATTAACCGTTAAGGCCTCCATAAATTATCTGCTAGATGTTCATCATTGAACGACCCGTATAAATCTATATATAATTGACTCTCCATTTTATTATAATAAGATGATACTTGCAAAATGTTATCTAGTACCCAGCAATTTGACCTACTTCTAGTTTGAATCATTACATTTAAACCAAGGGACTGCACAAACCTTATTCTCCACGTTAATAAAATGAGTCATAACATTAACTGAGGGCCTTTACTTTATTAGTTGTTGAGGGACTTAGTATTGATAAGTACATGTAGAACATATAATAACACATAATATTAATATGAGATGTCTAAAAATAGAAAAGAAATACAATACATATGTTATCTTAACATTTGTATGAACATAATGTTTTATGGTTGATAGTAAACCTTTACTAATGTCAATATTCTTACCTATACATACAATGACACTTTATTCTGAAATTTGCCATGGTAGGCTAATTTATTAAAAGTTTACCAATATGGTATATGTATTGAAATATGACACTAGCTTTATAAACATATATGCATTACATAGATACTTATTGTAAATGCCATTATTTTAAATGGAGATCTGCACAATATTTTATAAATCGACACTGAAAGAAAACAAGAAATCTATGCAAATTTTTAAATGCCGACAAACTCGTTAATTATTAACATTTTTATCATACATTTAAAATAATTGCTAATGCAATTTTTTAAATAAAAACCTTGAAAAGAGAGGCTGTTGAACATTTTCTCATTTCAAGACATTCCTCCACTGTGATTTTCACTATATTTATGGTAAGGACAAAAGTAAGAAAGCGTGCTATATACAACAGGTATTCTGTAAAAAAAAACAGAGGCGCACAATCTTTAAATGTAGGTCCAATTAGAGAAAAATAAATGTAATTGAGTTCAAACGTTCTTCATCCTTTCTCTAATTTTAGTTTACTGTTTGTGTCATACAAAGCAAGCTGTAAACAGCTATGTTTGTTTCAAATATATTATAATTAGGGGAGTGGGGGAATTTTCAGAGGGTTTGGTCTTTAAGAACACTATTAAAAGCAACATAAATAACCAGGCCAATACCTAGGAAACGATCATGCAATATTGTGCATTTAATGATACGCGTCTAATCAATATAAGTATAAAAGTCGAATAGGAAATGCAGCTTTCACAGAACACAGTAAACCCAAAAGCACGCAAAGAACAAACATGAATGGCACAGTTAACAAAGAATAAAGTCGTATGATGTCACAAACACAAATATGGTTGGCAATAGGGTTACCGCCTTGGAACAGTCAGTGGCAAAAAAGGCCGCTGTGGGTTTAAACCGGGTTCCAGGGGGCTCCAAATCTCACACTTACCCTACTGTCATCCCAATAAAACGGGACAGTGTAAATAGAGAAATCCCGCCATGAACTATTCTCTAACCAACAAGGCAGCATTAGTAGGCAATATAAGTAAAACACAAAAATACTGGTGTATCTATAAATACAAAAAAAAAATAGCCTAGAAAGCCATAAAGAATGTACTCAATGATTTGGCAGAAGCCAGAGCAACAAGAGAAAAACCATCGAGGGCACAAGACAATATTGCAGACAAACGCCACTGTCCTTTTGGGCTTTAGGTAGACGTCATCATAGTGTCCACAGCCTGTCCGGTCATCACACAACTAAAGAGGAAAGCATAGTGGCGAACTGTAAATGGGTCCACCACCAAGCATGCAGTGCGTTGCAAAATGATAGGGTCATAACCTCTTTTGATAAACCTTTTAACAAGTTTAACAAAGATAGTATGAAAGTGATCATGACCAAGGATCTTACGAAGTTTGTAAATCACATCACCATATAAGTCAGGTTGTGATAGTCCTTGTCGCAGAAGAGTTCTTAAATTACTTATATATTTGGAAAGAAGATCATGGCTACGGTAATAACATTTTGCAAAGGTTTTACGAAGTT